>OZ035883.1:131519150-131654150 GCA_964034835.1 Muscina levida | reverse complement strand
TGTATATAGTTTATGTTGTGCATATTTTGTTTAGTGTTTTTGTTGTTGTTACTCTTTTTGCTATGGTTTCACTTGCAATCATTTTGACATTTACATTGGCGTTGCCAACACTACACAGAAACCATAGCAAAGGGGTAGCGTGGTGGGAGGGGCGCGTTAGCAAATAGTTGACAAAATCTATGATCTATTTTACCTGTAGAAAAGTTTAAAATATTATATACATATGTAAAATGAAAATATATGTACATAAATGTAAATGTACATAGGGCAAGGAGAAGAAAGGAGTTAAGTTAGTGTCATAGTAAAATGAAAACTATTATAGTAAAATTGGAAAGGAAATATCAACCGGCTGATATTAAAACAGGACCTTATGTGATGTTCTTGTATCATATTAAGGTGTTGTATTAATGACCTAAATCTTTTATAGAAAGCCTTCCATCGACAATATTGCTTTTGACTCCTTTCAAAGGAGTCATTCTGTAGATGGTCTTTCAGGGGGTAACTTTTTTATAGAAACCTAAAAAATATTAAATTCCCACCAAAATATTAAATTAGCAAACATGGTTATATTCCTTGCAAATTTCCACTGTTAAAACCCACCTTCCCTTGGGTCTTTTTCTGTTACGCTTTAAGATCGAACAAAATTAGTTTGTCAAAGTGTCACGAATGTTTTCGACGGTATGCATTTATATATATATATAAATATATTCATATCTATAATCTTAAAAAATATATGCTTACGTAAGTATATGTGTGCTGGAAACATCTATGCAAATTAGTTTCTGACAAAAGTGTCAGAAACAGTAAAGTGGCACCAACAAAAAAAATTGCCAAAATAAATTGCGTATTACATAAACAAAATATAAGAAAAACAGCGAGACAAAATTATTAACGAGAAGCGTCAAATTAAAGCTTTAAAAATATTGTGCTACAGAAGGACATAAGGAGAGAAAGAGAGAGATTTAAAAGAAAAACCAAAGGACAAAAAAATATGTATTAACACATGAATTTACATTTGGAAAATGTGAAAAAAATTAAAAAAAAATATATTTAAGCATATGGTTCACCATGATCAAAAAATTAGAAATTTTAAAAAATTTGTTTCTGACTGGTATTACACAGTACAAGACATAATTTTGGGACTCAATTCTGTGAATTGCACGTGAAAGTAGTGTAACGTGATTTTCTCGTCGGCTGAGGTAAGTCCAGTCGTCGCCAAGGTCGCCATAAGGACCTACAAAACCTTAAGGAATAAGAACTCAGTAGATTTTCCCTGACTAGAGCAAAAAAAACAGTATTGTGTTTTGATGGTGTATTTATATACAAAAACAATTCAGATTCAGTAATACCGTTGTTGTCTTGTCCGGTAATTGGTACCCAGGTCGATTTTAGATGATCGACAACTTTTACTATACTCCCAAATCTGTAGAGGTCAGGTAGGTCAGGATCGTTTCGGTATTCAGTAGTGTGGTAGTTCGGGTACTTTCGATAATTCAGGCTCGTACCAGCAATTCGGCAGCGTACTGATGATTCGGGTTCATCGGTGGTAACGATTAATATTCGCAGTATGTGGTCAGCTTCGTGATTCGGGTTTTGTCGTTGTTTACGATTAATATCAGCAGTAAACTTGGTCAGTTTGATGATTCGGGGACTTTTCAGGTTAATATCAGCAAGTGACGATTGATGACTCGGATTGTCGGTAAATCTGGTTAATGTTAACAATTGAGAAAAGTATTGATGATTCGGGTATCTATCAGCAATACTGGGTCATCTTAATGATTCGGGTTTGTTGGTGGTTCAGGTTTATATCAGTAATTCGGGAATATATTGTTAATTCGGGGTTGTTGGTAATTCAGTTTGGCGTCCGTAGCTCAGGATCATGTTGATGACTCGTGCTCTTAAGCAAATCGACTTTTGCTACTCGTGGTTGTATCGATGATGTTGTTCTCGTGTGCATATTTTGTAAATCAGTTTAGTATCCGCAACTCAAGATCGTGTTGATGACTCGTGTTGGTTTGTAGATCAACTTCTGCAACTTGTAACAGACCGATTTAACAGATCGAAGTCCGAACCAACAAAATGAAGTCCGATTTAATAGACCGAAGTCCGAACCAACAAACCGAAGTCCGATTTAACAGATCGAAGTTCGATTCAACAAACTGAAGTTCGATTCTACAGACCGAAGTCCAATTTAACAGACCGAAGTGCGATTCGACAGACCTAAGTCCGATTAAACAGACCCAAGTTCGATTTAAAAGACCGATGTCCAATTCAACGACCGAAGTCCGATTTAGCAGACCCAAGTCCGATTCAACAGTCCGAAGTCCGATTTTACAGACCGAAGTCCGACTCATCAGACAGAAGTCCGATTTATCAGACCGAAGTACGATTTAACAGACTGAACCTCCGATTTAACAAAAGAATATTTCTTTCGATAAATTATTGCCCTGAGAAGGTCAGGCGAGATCAGCTACAGAGCAACTTAGCAATAAACCTTTCGATGTAATGAGAATTACATCGCATCACACAGCATTGAATAACACATTCCCTTGTGACGTCGTCTCCTTAATGTGTTTGGTTCCATACTGGTAGTCGCGCTTATTCGCCGTTCGTGGCGTTTGCCGTATGTGTCGTCGGTGGCAGTCGCGTGCATTACAGAACGCATCGTTTGCGGCGGTCGTGTGATCGATGGTATTCGCCGTTCGTGGCGATTGCCGAATGTGTCGTTGGTGGCAGTCGCGTGCATTACAGAACGCATCGTTTGCGGCGGTCGTGTGATCGATGGTATTCGCCGTTCGTGGCGATTACCGAATGTGTCGTTGGTGGCAGTCTCGTGATTTGCCGAACACGTCGTTGGCGGCTGTCGTGTGATTGGCGATATTGTAGTTTGCCCTTTAAAGAATTATTAGTATTTAAGGGCAAATGGAGGTTATTGATGGCCGATCGCGTGGTTGGTGTTGTTGGCATTCGCCCTTTATTACCCTTTAAACAATGTCTGAAGGTTGGGTTTGTTGGTGACATTCGAAGTCAAATCCAGGTTGTTTGTTAGGGAAAAAATTGTGTATGTAGGTATGAAGGTGAAAATGGTCTAGTAATTGTGTGTTAAACGTTATTGTATAGCTTATTATGTAACGATGTGAAGTTTACCCATTCCAGAGCGTATGAGTTATGTGAAATTTTATTTATTGCTCATACGTAAGTCACTATATTCAAAAGTAAATGCAAAGGCGCTTTCAGGGAAGAGTGAATTTTTAAGGCACTGTACGTACTTTTTTTGTACGGCATTTTTATACCCTTAACCTACGGGTAAGAGGGTATATATCATTTGATATGACCCAAAAGTGTAACAAATAGAAGGAGTCACCTTTGATCGTGGTGATTCGATTAATGACTTATTAAGTCGTTTGAGCCATGTCCGTCTGTCTGTCTGACTGACTGACAAAACTACTTACAGTATTGAAAATGGGCTATAAGACCACACCCTTCTGGTACCTACCATACAAATATACCATTCCGCCCACTTTAGAAATTAAGTAATAATCCCAATGTACGGGACGCTAACGTGCCCTTATTCTGTATTTAGTAAAACTATAACAGGATAAATTTTGGAGAAAAAACTGGAACTCTAGCCACGCCCCATAATATTATTAATATATCGAACGTTATCGTGCGCAAATTTTGTAATTAGTAATACTAAATGAGGATAAAGTTTTGGAGAGAAACTGGTAGTCCAACCCCGCCCCTTTTGGTACCTCCTTTACAAATGTGTTATTCCGCCCACTTTAGTAGTCGAGTAAAAATATCAATACACCAAATCTTATATTTAGTAAAGCTCAAGCAGGATAAAGTTATGGAAAAAAAAAAATTGAGGTACCTTCAGGTACCTCCCATACGAATGTACCACTCCGCTCACTTTAGAGATGAAGAAGTAATATCAATACACCCAACGTGATCGTGCCCAAACTCTATATTTAGTAAAACTATAGCAGGATAAAGTTGTGTAGAACTAACTAAAAGTTTAGCCACGCCCCTTCTGGTACCTCCCATACAAATGTACCACTCCGCCCACTTTAGAGATGAGGTAGTAATATCAATATACCCAAAGTGATCGTGCCCAAATTCTAAAGCTAAATCAGGATAAAATTATGGGGGAAAACTGTTAGTCTAGCTACGCTCCTTCAAGTACCTCCCATACCCTTCTGGTACCTACCATCCGCCCACTTCAGAAATGGAGTAATAACACAGAAATCGAGTATTGATTTACGTGGAATATTACATATGATAATCATACGCCACCATATTAAAATATAACAAAAGAGCTTAAAACGTGACAAATTTCCCTATACGATACTTACTAACTCCAAATATAAATTATTATGTAACTTGACAAGACGAATGATGCAGAAATTCTTCCTTTTGGGACTACTGTCACGTGCAGTTCTCACATGTACTGTGTAATATTTCTATTCGTATACTTAAATTGAATTTGCGAATTTAGATATTATGACACCACGACCTCCAGTTATAATATAATTTTCCCGGCCATCCGTAGAACTTTTTTTATTAACTCGTACTGTGTGAATAATGCTCGAATGCAACTCATATGGAAAGTGGCACCAGCAATCATTCAATAGGTGTATATTGCAAATAGGTTCCCTTGGCAAAACTTCCTAATAATGACTCAGGTGACCTACCGCATTCTTTAAGGATGTCTTTTTGCTGAGCTATATAGTGCGCCTGAAGAGCGACAGCAACAAATCATATAAATATCATACGCCACCATAAAAGAATATAACAGAAGAGCCTAATATTTCACAAATTCCCCTATACGATACTTACTAAGTTCAAATCGATATTAAATTTTTATGGCATGTAACTAGACAAAACGAATGATGCAGAACTTCTTCTTTTTGGCGTTACTTTCAAGTGCAGTTCTCAGAATTAAGTCCCAAAATCATGTGTTGTACTGTGTTATAGAAATATACTAGAAAATTTTATCTTTGACTGAGGGTTTTCCCGACTGAAACTTTCTAACTGGTTTTTCTCCTATTCAATATCTGCAACTGCTGTTTCAAACACAAAAGAGATATTCCGTACAGTATACTGAGATATAACCGTGTCCAAATATAGAAATAGTGCTAAAAATCCACCTGGAGCAAAAAAATTTTGTATGACCATTGATTTTGGGACCCATTTCTTAGAACTTCACGTGAAAGTAGCTCCAAAAAGAAGAAGTTCTGCATCATTCGTTTTATCGTGTTACATGCCATAATATTTTAACATCGATTTGAAGTTAGTAAGTATCGTATAGGGAATTTGTCACGTTTAAGGCTCTTTTGCCGAACGTATGAGTTATGTGAAATTGCATTTATTGCTCATACGTTAGTCAGTATATACGAAAGTAAATGTAAAGTAAATTGTTATATGGTGGCGTATGATTATCATAAAAAATATTCCACGTAAATTATACGCCACAGAGTAAAACAGTTTTATTGTAACTGCTACAAAATAAACCCAGGTCAAAACCATATGATGAATGGACAAGTGAAACCGTTGCTAATGATAAAAGGAATCTCGAGTTATGTCGAACAAAAAAACCTAAAATGTGTAAAATTCGCCTATATGATACTTGCTAACTCCATATCGATATTAAATTATTATGGCTTGTAACTTGACAAAACGTATAATGCAGAACTTCTTCTTTTTGGGGCTACTTTTACCTGCAGTTCTCAGAATTGAGTCCCAAATCAATGAGCTGAAAAATTTTGTACTGTGTTATTTAGTAGAAATACGTACTTAATGGGTTTCTGAACTAAATATAGAGCTTCTTATGTTAACACAAAAAGTTACAGAGGTCCTTCTTGATGAAGGAGAAGGACAGTAAGTGAAGATGTTACTTAAACTGCTTTCAAGAGCTGTCTTAATCCCAAAATTTGTATATAAAGTAAATAATTTTGAAAGGATTACAAAAGACACAACAAATTCAAATCAGAAACGATACAAAACATTATTTCGATATAAAACTATGATATTTAAAAATAATTGTTAAATTTTTTTAAAACGTATTAAGTCACAAAAATTATTGCACAAAAGTTATTAGCTTTAATATTTTAATTAAGCTTCACTTGATTCCAGCAACTCTGCATACTATGACTATGGCTCCAACAATCGCTTTACAAATTCCGAACAATGAAGTCATCATTAGCAGTTGTTGTCATTAAAATATATCTCGCTTAAATAAATTCTCCATTCCTTCTCCCTCCCTTCCTTCCTTCCCGAATTGTATACTATAATTTTTCTCTATATAGTCGATAGCGTGATGTTATTATTATTAGCAACAGCGAACTGATATTACAAACAATCAATAGTATTTACGCTTTCAATATATATGAAATTTATTGTAATCACAGCGCAAATGTAAATTATTTTTACATTTACACAAATGTAGAAATGAGAAAGTAATAGAAAAAAAAAACAAAAAATTGAAATTTATAGAAAAGTTGAATTTCCCAATTATTGCATAAATTAACGATGTAATAAATTCATTTGTTGTCGTTGCTGCTGATACAATTGCTGGTGTTGTATGTTACTGATTTGGTTTTTATTCTGTTGTTATTTTTTCTTTTTGTTCTATAGTCCGGTGCTTCATCAATATTACAATTACAATCAATTTGCAATTGTATTATAAAAAAAAAACAGAAATTTAATGAATAATTACAGTAAAATAACGAATAGATTTCAGGCCTAACACCATTTGACACAGGGAGTAAAGGAGGAAAAAGAAATGAGATGAGGATATAGGATAGGATAATATTTATTGTAATGTCGCGTTTACTTGTAAAATAAAGAGTGAGAACTAAATTTTAAGAAAGCTGTTAGAAATTTGTAGAAGTATAAAGAAAAAATTTACTAAATAAAATCATTGTAATCTAACAATAATGAGGACATGTTACATACATAAAGATAACGGTAACGAGGACTGCCAGGACGGAAAAATAAGGAAAAATTTGATTCGCAAGCTAATAAAGAATAAAAAAAGTTGTTGTCCGGCGCACTTTATGGCTCAACATAAGGATATTCTAAAATAAGGCGGTAGGTTACTTGAACCATTATTAGAAAGTTTTGTCAAAGGAACCTATTTGCAAAGTACACCGGGTGGATGGTTGTTGGTGCCACTTTCCATATGAGTTGCATTCGAACATTATTTACACAGTACGAGTAAATAAAAAAGGTTCGGTAGGGAAAATTATATTACAACTAGAGGTCGTGGTATCGTAATGTTCAAATCAGCAAAGTTTATTGTAGAGTAGAAAAATTGTACGTATGTTTTATTCATGGAGGACACAAGGTTATGCCTGATTAAGAACAAGCCCAATTTAAGTATACGAATATAAATCTTACACAGTACAACACATGATTTTGGGACTCAATTTTGAGAACTGCACGTGAAAGTAGCGCCAAATAGAAGAAGTTCTGCATCATTCGTTTTGTCAAGCTACATGCCATAATTATTTAATATAGATTTGAAGTTAGTAAGTATCGTATAGGGTTATTTGTCAAGTTTTGGGCTATTTTGTTATATTGTTATATGATGGCGTATGATTATCATAAGAAATATTCCACCTTAATCATACGCCACAGAGTATCCGATTCAACAGATCAAAGTCCGATTCAACAGACTGAAGTCCGATTCAACAGACCGAAGTCCGATATAACAGACCGAAGTCCGATTTAACAGACCGAAGTGCGATTCAACAGACCTAAGTCCGATTCAACCGATTGAAGTTCGATTAAGCAGACCGAAGTCCGATTCAAAAGACCGAAGTCCGATTCAACAGACCGAAGTCCCATTTAACAGACCGATTTCCGATTCAACAGACGCAAGTCCAAATTAACAGACCGAAGTCCGATTCAAAACACCGCAGTCCGATTCAACAGACCGAAGTCCGATTCATCAGACCGAAGTCCGATTCAGAGACCAAAGTCCGATGTTAAAGACCGAAGTCCGATTCGACAGACCTAATACCAATTCAACAGACCGAAGTCCCATTTAACAGACCGAATTCCGTTTCAACAGACCCAAGTCCGATTTAACAGACTGAAGTCCGATTCAAAAGACCGAAGTCCGATTTAACAGACCAAAGTCCGACTCAACAGACTGAAGTCCGATTCAACAGACCGAAGTCCGATATAACAGACCGAAGTCCGATTTAACAGACCGAAGTGCGATTCAACAGATTGAAGTGGAGGATGTCGTGTCGTAATGATCACATTCGCAAAGTTTGTTGTAGAGCGGAAAAATTTTACGTATGTTTCATTCATGGAGGACACAAGGTTATGCTTGATTAAGAACAAGCCCAATTTAAGTATACGAATAGAAATCTTACACAGTACAACATATGATTTTGGGACACAATTCTGAAAACCTCACGTGAAAGTAGCGCCAAAAAGAAGAAGATCTGTATCATTCGTTTTGTCAAGCTACATGCCATAATAATTTAATATCGATTTGAAGTTAGTAAGTATCGTTTAGGGGAATTTATCACATTTGAGGCTGTTTTGTTATATTGTTATATGGCGGCGTATGATTATCATAAGTAATATCCTACGTAAATCATACGCCACAGAGTACAACAGTTTTATTGTAACTGCTACAAAATATACCCAGTTCAAAATCATTTGATTAATGGAAAAGTAGAACTGTTGCTTATATAGGGAAATGTTATATAAACAGATTTAAAGAATTGTAATTCTTAAAATTTTTAAATTCAGCGAAATCGTACAAGTGGTTGTCGAATTACGTCAAACAAAAGAGTCTATAACGTGACAAGTTCCCCTATACTATACTTACTAACTTCAAATCGATATTAAATTATTATGGCATGTAACTTGACAAAACGAATGATGCAGGACTTCTTCGTTTTGTGGCTACTTTCACGTGCAGTTCTCAGAATGGAGTCCCAAATCAATGAGCTGAAAAATGTTGTACTGTGTTATGCTAAAGGCAGAAAATATAGCGCAAATTGTTTAGTTTTATTATGCAAAACGATTATACTTAATTTTACTGCTTAAAAATTTAATTAAAAAAACATTAAAAATCTACGGCCATGTGACTAACCCGACATTGAAGGAACCATCATCCAAAAAAATCTGTTCTGTCGCTGAACTTAGCAGCGCTTCCAACAGAAATCGTTATGTAAAATGTAACACTTGCATAAAGCGTTAAATAACTTCTAAGCCATTCCCTATTTCCAAAACTTGTTCCGATACTGTCCTAGAAGTAGTACATATCACAGTAGCATAGGAAAAAAAAACGAAGTTTTGTGAAAATCGACCCAAGGACACACCCAAATGCCATATATCTTGAAATGAAAACAACTTATATATTTCAATATTGTTGTTAGTTATAAACCAAATGTGGCACGATTTGTCTCTGATATGTTACTGACAGCCGTGTTGAATAACATGAAGTTATTTCAAAGGATATGTCCACCTCCCATATATCCTGAAATGGAAAACAACTTATATTTTTCAAAATTGTTGTTAGTATTAAACCAAATTTGGCACGACTTGTCTGTGATATGTAACTGATAGCTGGGTTAAATTATATGAAGTTATCTCATAGGAAACGCCCACCTCCCATATATCCTGGACAAAAACAAAAAATTATATTTTCCATAATTGTTGTTAGTATTAAACGATTTGTCTCTGATAAGTTACTGGCAAACTGTGTTGAATTATATGAAGTTATCCCGAAGGACACTCCCACCTCCCCTATCCTGGGATCGAAAAAACTTATAGCTTCCAAAATTATTGTTAGTATTAAACCAAATTTGGCACAATTTGTCTGATATGTAGTGGATAGCTTTGTTGAATTATATGAAGTTATCTCAAAGGACACGCCCACATCCAACATATCCTGAAATGGAAAAAACTTATATTTTCCAAAATTTTTGTTAATATTAAACCAAATTTGGGCCGATTTTCACAAAACTTCGTTTTTTTCCTTTGCTATTTGTAAAAGCATTGTGTACCATTTTCTATTCCCTCTTCTATGAAAACTGCTTCTATTTTTGGCCACCGTTCATATTAGATCACGACACTGTGCGGCGGTGGCATGATAGTAAGAACACGCGACTTATAAGAAATAATATTAAATAATTTATATATTATGCAAACAAATTTCACGCTAACGGAAAAGTCTGCCAAAAAATTAACTTCAATGCACCAGTAAGTAATTTAATTGTAAAAAAGTACTTTTATTGTACCACAAAATAATTTTATAGTAATAAAAAGTACATTTACTATACCAAAGATTTAGTTTATTGTACTGAAAAGTACTTTTGTTGTACGAAAACTTACTTTCAGTGTATCAAAAGAAACATTAATTGTACATTTAAGTACTAGTATTGTGCCAAAAAGTAGTTTTATTGTGCAAAAATTATTTTTATTGTAACAATTGGACCTTTATTGTACCACAAAGTAATTTTATTGTGTTAAAAAGTACATTTATTGTAAAAAAAATTTATATTGTGGCAAAAAGTTAATCTGCTGCATCAAAAAAAAAGTTTCTTGTACCAAAAGTTACTTTTTTGTACCAAAGTACCTCTGTTGTACTAAAAAGTACTTTTATTGTATCAAAAACTACTTTCGTTGCACCAAAAAGGACATTCACTGTACCAAAAAAGTACAATTATGGTAACAAATAGTACTTTAATTGTACTGAAAAGTAGGTACAAAAAAAAGTACTAGGTCTTGGACAAAGAAGCTACTGTTGAGATATCGTAAAATGATGAAACCTATTAAAGGATATATTAAGGCGATCCCGTAGAACGCAAGTCTTATGTATTTTTTTTCCAATGGGCCTCCAAAAACTAGAAGAGAGCTGCTCCTGTCTCACTGTCCCAAGCACAAAAGCTGAGTATAAGCGCTTTGTCTATTTAAAAAAAATTATTTACACTTGGGTTTAGGATATAATAAAAGCGCTCAAAAGTTGAAATTGGATGTAGTATAAGACACACGTAGTATCACATATTAAATATCACTATGTAAAGGACATTTATTAGTTGCATACATTTTATTATTACATATTTTAAGCAACATCATCGTCACAGAACATAAAATTCAAATAATGTTAATTTTATATCATAATTAACTTACCTTTTGTTACGTAAACTAGCTCCCTACTAAATATTGTTATTCCTGTATGTCTAATCTGTAACGAGAAGAGAATACAACAATTTCATATGAAAATCACTTCAAGTATTAATCATAAACTAGTTGTAAATCATATTTCATTGTTCTTTACAATTTATTTTTTATTTTTTCTCATTTACAATTATTTTAAGTTACATTACAACATTATATATTTATGTACATTAAGTCTGTCTAAATATATGTCATATTTCTATAAAAGAAACTAATTTGCAATTAAAATTGTCTCTCTCTTTCTCTTTCTATCTTTGTAATGGCATAAAATTCGTTACGTTTCATCTCAGACATGACATGTTGTCCGCCCAATGTTCTGAGTAGTAGTATTAGTTTTAGAATTGCAAAAAGTGGATATTTTTGTTGTTGTTAATAATATTTCTACAGAAATTTGCATTTGTTTGTGATATGTTATAACCGAAAGCTTAATGTTTGTTAAACAATTGTGAGAAATCTTAATGGTTTTATTTTGTTAATTGAAAAAAAAACCGAAGACAATACAAAATATATAAAATATTCACTTTGATAGACAACGGCTTCTGGAAGCTGTATAAATATGATTATAAAATTTAACTGGTCCCAAAAGACCTGCTGCTTGTAATCAAGCAGTTTAGCAGTTTTTGTACCCAAAACAGTATGACTATTCAAAATTTTCGTATTCAGCTTTGTACATGAAAATAATCGATAAATCAGTCGACAAAAATATAGTTGATCATACTTCCAAGTTTGCCATACAAACTCACTTTGTTTCAATATTTGAGAATACTGCATAAACATCTGGCAGTTTTTCTCTCACAGTGTTTATACCGCATAATATTAAAAATATAACAAATATTAAAAATATTAAAAATATTAAAAATATTAAAAATATTAAAAATATTAAAAATATTATATATATTAAAAATATTATATATATTAAAAATATTAAAAATATTAAAAATATTAAAAATATTAAAAATATTAAAAATATTAAAAATATTAAAAATATTAAAAATATTAAAAATATTAAAAATATTAAAAATATTAAAAATATTAAAAATATTAAAAATATTATATATATTAAAAATATTAAAAATATTAAATATATTAAAAATATTAAAAATATTAAAAATATTAAAAATATTAAAAATATTAAAAATTATGTTGACAATAAAAATAACCTTTCTGATCGTTAAGCTAAATTAACAAATTTAATAATATTAAAAATATTAAAAATATTAAAAATATCAAAAATATTAAAAATACTAAAAATATTAAAAAAATTAAAAAAAATAAAATTATTAAAAATATTAAATATATTAAATATATTAAAAATATTAAAATTATTAAAAATATTAAAAATATTAAAAATATTTTAAAAATTTTAAAATATTAAAACTATTAAATGTATTAAAAATATTAAAAATATAAAAAATATTAAAAATATTAAAAACTAAAAATATTAAAAATATTAAAAATATTAAAAATATTAAAAATGTTAAAAACATCAAAAATATTAAAAATATTAAAAATAATAAAAATATTAAAAATATTAAAAATATTAAAAATATTAAAAATGTTAAAAATATTAAAAATATTAAAAATATTAAAAATATTAAAAATATAAAAAATATTAAAAATATTAAAAATATTAAAAATATTAAAAATATTAAAAATATTAAAAATATTAAAAATATTAAAAATATTAAAAATATTAAAAATATTAAAAATATTAAAAATATTAAAAATATTAAAATATTGGGAAAATTTCAGAACAAGGGCTCTTGGCATAACGTAAATAAGATATGGAAGGAGATCATCTCGCATTTGATATCAATTTTTATAAACACACAAAGGGACCTACAGTATAACGACGACTCCTAACGTCATCTGTTTAATAAACTTATACTAGACTTACAGAATGACAAGCTAATATACCATTTTGTAACTGCCTCGACCCTTAAAGGTAGAGTACATCGAATTAATATTTGTCCATGTTACCGCAATGACAAAAAACAAATCAGAATTAAACTCAAACTCAGACAATTGCATTTGCAGTCACACAAGGTCAAGCTCAGCTCACAGCATAGCTTATGAATATGAATAACAACAACAATCTATATATATAAAAGTGAACATTTGTTTCTACGTATGTCCACTATAGACTTCAAAACCACCCAACCGATGTGCAACAAGCCGGCATAAATAGAAAGGCAATCTTTCGAGGATCGTTATAGGTTACTTAAACATTGCATTTGAATCATGTGGTCCATTTATTGAGTCGATTTTCGATTTTCCCATACAAAAAATGTTAAAAAGTTTTAAATTGTGAAAATTTAAATAGTATGTCAATGTTAAATTTGTCAATATTTGAATTTTCAAATGACACAGACAAATGGTATATTTATGTATGTATATAAGATTTAAATTGAGTTTGTTTGAAACTCAGTGGATGCTACGGCATTTAAATGATGTCTGTGAGGTGAGGCCAATCCATTCCACCCCATTAACAAAAATGCAATATCCGGCGTACTACTAAAATAATTGACTTTAAATCAAGTCAAAAACTGGTAGGATTAGATTATAAGGCGTGATCCCGCCCCCATGAGCTAATTTTTTCAAGTGCGGTATCTGAAGTACTAGATTAGTAGGAATAGCCCTACTCTTAGGACCTAATTTGTAAAAGTGCAATACCTACGTGGCTCCGTCCGTAGGACGTAATTTTGCGAATGGTAATGGAATTTGTTGTGGATTCAATTAAGGTTAATATACGTATTCTAAAGGAAAAGGGTGGATTTGAAATAGGATGTGGAATAAACACCAATATTCGTGATCAAGCATAAATTCTGTTTCCCAAAAGCAATAGCTGAAGGACTGCAGCACTATTCGTCTTGATATTTGGTATGCAATTTTTTGAGACCAGTGGTGTATGTAACTGAGATCTACGGCAGAAAAAAATCGAATATTCACGAATTTAAACATTTCTCAAATCTGCATTCTATTACATTTAGATCGACGAACGTCATACAACAGTGTAATATTAGCAGTTACGAATGAGTGTGGAGGATTTTATTTCCTTATTGCAGCACTGGGTTTTGATATTGTTGATTTTGCAAAATGTTTGATCGCGTTGGCTATTGCATTCTCCTGTATTGCGCAGCTATTTTGCAGAATAGAGCAAAAAATTTAAATTTTCCGAGAACCGTACATGAGTTATGAAGTTAAAAAATGTTGCAAACATGTCAAATCATAATGTGGGATGAGTGTACTATGACACACAAAAAATCGTTCAAACCCCTTGATCGCGTATTATAGGATTTAAGAAGCAATACATGATTGAGTTATCCTTCTTAAATTAATTTACCCAGAAAATATAAGGGAACCGAAGTGTTGCTACTATGTATAGCAATGATACCCACGGATTTGCCGTTAGATTTAAATGACTACAGTTTCCAGTTCGGTTAAAATTTGCAATGACATTCAATAAATCTGAGGGACAGTCTATTCAAATTTGAAAAATTTTTGTTAAATTTCGATGCGAATATCAAAAGAAACTAACACAACCCGAAGATTTATTTCAAAAAAGTTAAATTTCAGTCAATACTTCTTTAGGCAGGACGAAGTCTGCCCGGTCAGCTAGTGTCAAATAAAATATAAAACGTTAACCAGATTTCCAAGAAATCAAACAAGAAATCGAATACTTGCAAAGTTATGTAAACAGCTGTTGAACGCAGACATCAAGATAAATAAGACGAAACAAGTGGGTTGAGGGTGAACTATAATAGAACAAGATACCCTTACACAGGGAACAGATGCAGATATGTTGAAATTACATTTCATAAATTTTTACTACTGAATTTGATGAAATTAAATCTTTCATATGAATACCATCAAAGTGATGAAGGTTTTCTGTATATGTATATGCCGAGGGGGTCGGCAGTCATATGATGGTTAGAACATGCGATAGACTTTCATAAGATAGACCAGGGTTTGATAGACCCGTCTTAGACATTTACATTTCTCTCAACGGCAGCCTCCTTGGTGATGTTGTCGACAGGATCTTGGCAGTGTCGAGTCTATTAAAAGCTTTTCAGATAGATGACGTATGGATTCGTCGTTACTCTAAAAGAAGAAGTGTGTTAACCCCTCCATAGTGTGAAGCTTTCCTATGTCTCATTCTTCGGATGTAATGGAGAAAATATGTAACATTTTCCATAATTACAAATTTTTTTAATATTTTTAAATATTATAAATTTTTTAATATTTTCAATATCTATATATATAAAAATGAAATGGTCCACGTATGTAAACCCATCACTTGAGAACGGCTGGAGGGATTTCGCTGGTTTTTTCTTCATTTGATTCCATAGGAGAAGGTTTGTAAATAAAAAAATCTACTCCAGGTGGCGCTAGGGTGGATTTATATCGAAAATTTTAATGCATGTTCCAATTCGGTTGAAATTTAGAAAGAATATTCGTTTGGTCATGAGAAAACATTTAATGTACAAATGGACCCGGTAGGTGGCGTTGGGGTGGGTTTATAATCAAAATATGAACGAATTGACTGTAATTCATAATGTTTGTTTGTTTGATCATGGGAAACATTTTATGTACAAATGGACCCGGTAGATGACGCTGGGGTGTATTTATATCGAAAATTTTAATGGATGGACCAATTTTACTGGAATTCGGAATGTATGTTTGTTTGATCACGAAAAACAATTGTATGTACAAATGGACCCGGTAGGTGGCACTGTGTGGGTTTATATCGAAAATTTTAATCGATGGACCAATTTTATTGAAATTCAGAATGTATGTTTGTTTGATCATCAGAAACAATTGTATATACAAATGCTCCCGGTAGGTGGCGTTTGGGTGGATTTTTAATCAAAATGTGAACGAATAGACCAATTTAACTGAAATTTAGTTTGTATATTTGTGTGATCATGAGAAAAACTTTTTTGCATAAATCGAGCCGGTAGTTATAATTAAAATTTTAACAAATTAAACATTTCGACTGAAATTTAGAATGTTTATTTTTTTTATTATGAGAATTTTTTTTGTTTAAGTGGACCCGCAGTTGATTTGGCTGGAGTTGAATTATTTCGAATATCTATATCGATTGTCCGATTTTTCTTAAACATAAATGTATGAATTTTTGGACATGAGAAAATTTTGAATGTACGCCTGGATCCCGTTGCCGGTGTTTAGATTATGATACACTTAATTTTTGGAATACCATTTAGTCACCATGTCTATGTATTTAAAAATAGATGTACATTTTGATGACACCACTAATTGCGAAAACGGTTGAGCCGATTTGTACCCAAACCGCAAAACGTGGAAATTCGTACTCCTTGGGATAAAATGTGCTATCATGGCTCAGGCCAAACACCTCAGACCAAACACCTAATGGTACAATCACCCAGTACATTAACGCACAAAGTTATAATAATAATTTGGAGACAAGACGAAGTCTGCCGGGCCAGCTAGTTTTTAACATTTTTAATATTTTTAATATTTTTAATATTTTTAATATTTGTAATATTTTTAATATTTTTAATATGCTTAATATTTTTAATATTTTTAACATTTTTAATGTTTTTAATATTTTTAATATTTTTAACATTTTTAATATTTTTAATATTTTTAATATTTTTAATATATTTAATATATTTAATATTTTTAATATTTTTAATATTTTTATTATTTTTGTGTTTTTATTATTTTTATAATTTTTAAAATTTCTAATATTTCTAATATTTTTAATATTTCTAATATATTTAATATTTTTAATATTATTAATATTTTTTTAAAATTTTTAATATTTTTAATATTTTAATATTTTTAATATTTTTAATATTTTTAATATTTTTAATATTTTTAATATTTTTAATATTTTTAATATTTTTAATATTTTTAATATTTTTAATATTTTTAATATTTTTAATATTTTTAATATTTTTAATATTTTTAATATTTTTAATATTTTTAATATTTTTAATATTTTTAATATTTTTAATATTTTTAATATTTTTAATATTTTTAATATTTTTAATATTTTTAATATTTTTAATATTTTTAATATTTTTAATATTTGATATATTTTTAATATTTTTAATGTTTTTAATATTTTTAATATTTTTAATATTTTTAGTATTTTTAATATTTTTAATATTTTTAATATTTTTAATATTTTTAATATTTTTAATATTTTTAATATTTTTAATATTTTTAATATTTTTAATATTTTTAATATTGTGTATTTGTTTTTTGTTAGTCGATCTTACAGTACATTATATTAATTTACTTTAAGTGTATCGAAATGATACAACAAATTCGGCTCAAGATCAGAAAAGTGTTATTTATTTATTGTTTGATATTTTTGGTCAAATTCAGTGTGTCACGCACTAGGATCCTAGTGCGTCTGCGCCCTTTTGCCAACAACAAAACTCCTGTGCAATAGTGTCATCGGACACATATGCATAGGCAAGTGCTCGCGTGTGTGTATTATGTTGGCATGTCGTGCGCTTCGAGTATGCTTTCTTCGCACCGTTGGGAAAAGTTCTCATTAGCTTTGAGCTTCTTTCTGCCCTTAAGGTTTGTGATGATAGAGGAGAAGGCACAGCAGGCGAAATGACGTCACCTGCTGTCAACATAATACATTTCATACTCTTGACTAAAAATAAATAATTGCCAATAGAACTGATCTCAAACCGAACTATGGCAATATCATATTTTTAAAATTTTTAATATTCTTAGCGTTTTTAATATTTTTAATATTTTTAATATTTTTAATATTTTTAATATTTTTAATATTTTTAATATTTTTAATATTTTTAATATTTTTAATATTTTTAATATTTTTAATATTTTTAATATTTTTAATATTTTTAATATTTTTAATATTTTTAATATTTTTAATATTTTTAATATTTTTAATATTTTTAATATTTTTAATATTTTTAATATTTTTAATATTTTTAATATTTTTAATATTTTTAATATTTTTAATATTTTTAATATTTTTAATATTTTTAATATTTTTAATATTTTTAATATTTTTAATATTTTTAATATTTTTAATATTTTTAATATTTTTAATATTTTTAATATTTTTAATATTTTTAATATTTTTAATATTTTTAATATTATTAGTATTTTTAATGTTTCAAATATTTTTTTATTTTTTTATCCTTTTAATATTTTTTTTATTACTTTTCAATATTTTTGATATTTCTATATTTTTAATATTTTTGGTATTTTTAAAATTTTTCATATATTTAATATTAGTGCGTGACTGAATTTGACCAAAAATATCAAACAATAAAAAACACTTTTCTGATCGTAAGCCGAATTTTATGTATCACAAGTTAATATGCAATAGCGAAGCATTGCCGGGCCCACAATATATAATACAATTACCGTAATACAATTTATATCCGGGCCACGCCCCTTTATCCAATTACAACCAAATGTAGCCAGGAACTATATACAGGTCAACAGTACCTCATGGTCAAATTTTTGTATCAATCGATCTATTAAAAAAGCCGTTAGAGCGATTTTTGAAAAGAGGGTGTGGCACCGCCCACTTCCATCCTGGCTGTAATTAATATTGCTCCAACAACATATATACCAAATCTCATCTTCATACCTCTGATAGTTCATGAAATATAGCCTTTTTAATTTTCAAGTTGTATGGGCGGTGCCACGCCCCTTTATCCAATTACAACCAAATGTAGTCAGGAACTATCTACAGGTCAACAGTACCTCATGGTAAAATTTTTGTATCAATCGATCTATTAGTAAAACCGTTAGAGCGATTTTTGAAAAGAGGGAGTGGCACCGCCCACTTCCACCCTGGCTGTAATTAATACTGCTCCAACAACATATATACCAAATCTCATCTTCATACCTCTGATAGTTCATGAAATATAGCCTTTTTAATTTTCAAGTTGTATGGGCGGTGCCACGCCCCTTTATCCAATTACAACCAAATGTAGTCAGGAACTATCTACAGGTCAACAGTACCTCATGGTAAAATTTTTGTATCAATCGGTCTATTAGAAAAGCCGTCTGAGAGATATTTGAAAAAAGGGGCGTGGCAAAACAAAAAAAAAAAATTTTGAAAATCGGTCCAGCCGTTTTTGAGTTTTAGCGAGACAACTGCACAGCAATTCATTTTTATATATAAGATTTGATACACTTTAACGTAAATTTAGTATATTTATTATATATAATATTTTTAATATTTTTAATATATTGAAAATTTTGAAAATTTTTAAAATATTTATAATTTCTAATATTTTAATTAATTTTAATATTTGATTATCTTTCGTTATATTTTTTCAGAAAATTTTTATAAATTTATAAATTTTTTTAAAATTTTTTCATTAATTTTTCATTTTGTCTGTCATAATTACTCATTGTGGCCTTTTACTTTCATCTTCTTTTTGCCTCCCTTGTTTCTCTCTCTCTCTCTCTCTCTCTTCCCATACCCTCCCTTTGTTTCCCTTTCTTTGCAAACTTGTTTTAATTCATTGGTCACTAAATCTTCCACTAACAACTGTATGAGTTCAAACGCCTGCGTCCAGCTTTCTTAACTATGACTACGCTCTGTCAATAAGTTGTTGTTTGTTGCTTAGTAAAACATATTGTTGTTGGCGAATAAAATGCATATATTATTAGCTTGTTCTATTGCTTTTGTCGTTTTTACCCTGCCGTCCGTCTGTCATCTATTCTAGTGTAACACAATTTGTACTAGGGCTATAAACACATCATCTAAACCTCAAATCGACCCAGAACAGGTATTTGGGTATATTATATTTATTTGATTTCTGCTGTTGGCTGCATTTTAAACACAATCACGTTTCTTTTCTTTTTCCTCCTATTCGTTATTATTGAAATCAATCGTATGGCGGCGATACAGACAGAGACACACAACAACTTGCGTCGATGGTACAAAACCAGATTAGCTTAAACGTAAACAAGAAACAGCTGAGCTGAGATTGTTGCATTCATTAGAATGAGAGTTCGATGGAAAAAACCCCCTCAACCGAACGATTTATGACCACAACTATTTTTAAATGCTCACTGTGAGATTGTGGCCAATCTACTAAAAGTATTACATCAGTTAATAAATGTCATTAATTGAGATGGATGACTGGACTGGAGGATGATGTGAGATAGAGAACTGAGAGACAATGACGAGTGCCCTTGAAATTAGCAATTCTGCTGTGATGGAATAATTTCAAAAGCTGATCTAGAGGGTTGAGAAATTATTAAGAGAACAAAAAAAAAAAAAACAAAATAACAGGGGAATTATGTGCCTTGTGGGAATAATTTAGTCTGGTTGTGATTTAAACGAATAAATTTGGCACAAAGCTTAAGGTGAACAAACTTCAAGCGTTAAGAATATTTCATTATCAAGGTCAAGAAAGAGGTGAAGGTTGTTTTATACAAAAATACAAAAATTAATGTGCCAAAATTTTAGCGACAAGGCGTCATCAAGTATTCTGATGTCTGGAGAATTTCATTAGAATATCAATAACCGTTGATTTTGACTTTTATTTCTTTATCCGTACAACGTAACATCAAAAAACACAATTGAGTCTGATGTAAGCTTTGGTCCAAATATAATACTCATTAAATTTTAAAAATATTTTTAATATTTTTATACATATATCCACGAATGTAAGCCCATCACTTAAGAACGGTTGGACCGATTTGTCTGAAGAAAATTTACCACTCCAGGTGGCGCTAGGGTGGATTTATATCGAAAATTTGAATGCATGAACCAATTCAACTGAAATTGAGAATGCATATTTGTTTGATCATGAGAAACAATTGTATGTATAAATGGAACCGGTAGATGGCGCTGGGGTGTATTTGTATCGAAATTTTTATAAATGGACCCGGTAGGTGGCGTTTGGGTGAAATTTTAGTCAAAATTACAGCGACGTTCGCATTCGTCAATAAACAAGTAGGTGCCGTTAGTTGTGAATCTAAAAATAGAAAGCGTGTTAATTCACAACAACGCGAGAAGCTATCCCATACCTCATTAATGGGGTGTAAAGGGAAATTAAGTTAAGTTTTAATGAATGGATCAATTTAACTGAAATTTAGTATGTATATTTGTGTGATCATGTGAACAACGTTTTTGTATAAATGGACCCGGTAGGTGCCGCTAGGGCGGAATTATAATGAACATTTGAATGAATCAAATAATTTGACTGAAATTTAGAATGTATAATTTGATGTTACCACTAACTGCAAAAACAGTTGAACCGATTAGTACCAAAATTTTAGTGAGTTGGGGATGGGCTGTAGATGGTCACCCAGACCGCAAAACGACTTAAGGTAGGATGGCGAACATTTATATTGGCGCACTTCCTATAGAATTTGTTGTTTTTCGCATTTCGAATTTTTAGGCGACAAACACGAAAATGGGAAAATCTGTTGCATTCACCCAGACCAAATGGTTAAAAGGGATGTTTAGTCAAATGAAGAGATTTTTGGATATTTGGCCTCCTTGGGATAAAAAGGGGCAAAGTGCTGTCATGGCTTAGAGCAAAAACCTCAGATCTAACACATAATGGTACATTCACCCAGTACACCAAAGCAGAAAGTTATATGTCAGTCATTCGAAATAAAAATATGGTTTTAGAATATATGCCTATCAATAAGAAATCAAATCATGGACGACACTGCTGATCCTTTTTAGAAATTCTTTCAATTATAAATAATAATCATGTAGGTATATAAAGTACAGAATTTGTCCGGGAAATCCTTGCCCTTTAAATATAAATATTGCAGAGGTCAAAGTAATAAACCAATCGTTATTAGATTTCAACTGCACTCAACATATTTTACAATAATTTGGAGGCAGGACAAAGTGTGCCGGGACAGCTAGTTTTTTATATATTTAATATTTTTAATATTTTTCAAATTTTGATTAAAAAAACTTACAGCTGCCAAGCTGAAAGACCCGAATTTGGTTGTGGATTCACATTCGGCAAGTGGCTTTAACATCTGGTATCGCGGTTTAATTGCGGCTGATCTGTTTAAAGTCGGCGGCGATAAGCTGGTTACGCACAATTATAATCTTAGTGCTCTATGTTCTGTGCTAAAGTAAGCCGATCAAAGTGTGTGTACTAACTATTTCCAGATCGGTTTTTTACTCATCGCATACCAAGTCCTGTTAAGTATGTTGGGTTAAAGACTAATGTGTATCCTAGCGAACCTTATAGGACCTTATCAGGCTGGCTTTAGTCCTGGTAAAACCACGGCCCACCGATATTTACACTACGACAAATCCTAGATAATCCTCAAGAAGTGCAGATCGATGTGTATATGCATGTTTAGCATTAGCGATTAGAATTTTAGGTCGTTTGAATTCTTACTGACATAGTCCATGATCCTCGCAAGAGTTTTCAAAATGAAGAGTTTTCAAAAGGATTAATATTGACCATGATCCTCTTGAGTGCTATTAAAAGGAATGATGTGAGACATATTGGTCTGTAGTCCTTCGTTTTTGGTGTGTGATGTTTTTTCCTTTAGGATGTATACCATCTAACCATTCTTATCGGGTAGGTAGAACAGTCTCACACAGCCGTTAAAAATATCCTTAAGCAATAGTATCTACAACGCCTGTTGAAGTTCGGCGGGTACAATATCGTCCGTACCGTGAGGTTTATATCGATCAATGCTGTTGATAGTTTCTGTGTTCGCACTCACATCAATGGCTGATATTCGGTAGCAGAAAAAAGTAAATGTGACTGTTGCAGAGTTGGACTTTCCAGTTGAGAAGTGGCAGTCTGTCTCCAAGGTTTTCTTTTAAGATTCAGTCTTCATTAGTTATAATATTTTTTGATGTAAGTTGTAATTTTGTCGTGTTTTATTAGTTATACTCAACTTTCCGAATTGTTTTGACCTGAAGTTGTTTGTATTGCATATAATATCGATCATATGTCCAATATCATACACAGTAAAACACATGATTTTAGGACTCAATTCAGAGAACTTTACGTGAAAGTAGCCCCAAAAAGAAGAATTTCTGCATTATTCGTTTTGTCATGTTACATGCCACATTAATTTAATATCGATTTGAAGTTAGTAAGTATCGTATAGGGGAATTTGTCACGTTTTAGGCTCTTTTGTTAGACATTACATAAATACTATATGTTGGCGTATGATTATCATAAGTAAAATTCCACGTTAATCATACGTCATGGAGTACAACAGTTTATTATACAAAATAAACCCACTGCAATATCATTTGATGGATGGAAAAGTGAAACTGTTGCTTATGACGGGGAAACGTTATATAGACAGATTAAAGGAATTGTTATTCTTATTTTTTTTTTTTAATTTGTTTCAGCTAAATCGGACTAGTGGTTCTCAAGTTATGTCAAACAAAAGAGCCTAAAACGTAACACATTCCCCTATACGATACTTAATAACTTCAAATCGATATTAAATTAGTATGGCATGTAACTTGACAAAACGAATGTTGCAGAGCTTCTTCTGTGCGGGTCTTCTATCACGTGTAGTTCTCAGAATTAAGTCCCAAATTAATGAACTGAAAAATGTTGTACAGTGTTATGCTTTGGTATTAAAATCACTCATACGTTGGTGATAATAACTTTAGAAATTTCTATGAGAAATTTTATTTTATTATATATTATATATTTAGAATGAAGATAACTAGCCAAAAGCTTTAAGAATGACCAGCTTATGCCTGTTAATTTTCTTCTACACATTTCTTACTACTGCCCAGCTTTTATGAAGAATTCATATTATCAACATCTTTTTTCTACTACCACTAGTAGTAATAAAAATTAATAATAATCTCTTTCAGCATCTGCATTTGAACTTTAACTCAGATCCATAAGGAGGATTATGAATTGCTGTCTCATTAACTAAATTAGACTAAATCCCAAACGGCACCGCCATAGCAATAATAAACACAAAATCTAACATAATCTTTTTTAATAACAATTTCTTTTTGGGCCAACTCACTTCTGCGTTGTGTTCCCCTCATAAAAACTGCCATTATTCGCCTAAACTTTAGTAGGAGAGATAAAAAAAAAACCCAGAACATATGTTTCATTTAAAATTCCATTTGTAATAACCAGTTTGCAGTAGCGCACACACAGTTCATAATGTTTTATTGCTGTATTTTGTTGCTGTTGTTGTTGTTGGTGCAATCATTTCGTTTATATGCCAGCAGAGCTGTTATTCATTGAGCGTTTTAACATAAGTACTTGCCGTATTACGAGAGATATTACGACGATATTATTATTGTAATTTCCTCCCATCTTATTTTCTCATACATTAATTTCAAATCATTGTCTCTCTGTTGTAATAACAATTTTGAATAATAAACATAAAAATGTCTTGCATGAAGGCAGCAGAGCGAGCGGGAAGGCAGGCAACTGTTGTCATGGTCTTACCGACGGGCCACTGGCTTGGGTAGGCAAGTGTCCGCGACCAATGGTTTATTCATGTGTCCGTCTGTATATCTAACCATTGTTGGTGTGTTGTCCCTTAATGTGTCTTGTGTAGGGGCTGGTGGTGGTAGTGGCCCCAGTGAGAATTGCAGAGCTATAACATTTTTTATAGGATTTTGTTGCGATTCTTTTTTTTTTTGCTGCTCTCTAGCTCTATCTCGTCTCTTTCTCTGAGTGTCTTCTATTATTGTGTGTGTGTGTGTGTGTTGGCCATTAATTTATGGCCAACAATAAAGTGAGTTGTTGCAGATTGTAATGGTCAATCAATAAGAAACGAGCTACATTTAAAATTTATATTTCATTTTATGCATAATGTATTTTGTATTGTTGTTATTATTAGGGCAAGACTTGGAAAAGGGAATTAGGTGATAAACACAGGATATGGCCAAGTTAAGGAAATGAGTTGTTAAGTGCTAAAATATAGCACAGAGCAGCAATAAATGCCCAGTGAATTATTTTGTAAAGATACTTAAAATTTCTAGCAAAAGATGAAGGCGTCAACATTAAGGAAGTTAAGCGAATATGTTACAAATAATGCGTACCACAAAGGGCGCTTAACAAAAAGCAAAAATAACAATTTTTAGAGCAGTGTGGGTTAAACAATGCCTTCACTAAAACGTTTTGCAAATAGTTGCCTGAATGCCTGCAATAATATTATAATATTAGGAGAAATTGTATCAGCACAAGTAAACAAAACATTGGAACTGTTCTCGTGAATTTATTCGACCACAGTGAATAAGGACACAACAAGTGAGTTCAAGTTCACAGGATTTTTATTTTGTATTTCATAATCGGCATGCCACCACCAATGCGTCTTAGGAACTAGGTAACAGAAGTTACTGAAGCTCAACACAGGCTCTCTTAGTGGCTTTGGCAGCCCCAAGAAACTAGGATCGGGAGCGGTGGCCTAATAAGCCACTCTCCTTAAACAAAATTTATTACGAAGAATAGAAAAAACAAGAACCCCCCAAATGTTGACGACCCCCGCAAACGATATAAGGACCATGATTTAAGGATTTGCACCTGGAATGTCCGATCAAGTAAACAGAACATTTGAACTGTTCCCGTGCATTTATACGACCACAGTGAATAAGGACACAACAAGTGAGTTCAAGTTCACAGGATTTTTATTTTATATTTCCTAATCGGCATGCTACCACCGATGCGTCTTAGGAAGTAGGTAACAGAAGTTACTGAAGCTCAACACAGGCTCTCTTAGTGGCTTTGGCAGCCCAAGAAACAAGGATCGGGAGCGGTGGCCTAATAAGCCACTCTCCTTAAACAAAATTTATTATGAAAACACAAAGAATAGATAAAACAAGAACCCCCCCAAATGTTGACGACCCCCGCAAACTATATAATGACCATGATTTAAGGATATGCACCTGGAATGTCCGATCTCTTTACAGAGATGTTGCCTCTATCCAACTGGCTGATGTCCTCGACAAGTACAAGGCTGACATCACCGCCATACAGGAAATGAGATGGACGGGACAGGGATGCACACGACGAATGAACTGTGACATCTTTTACAGCTGCCAGGCAGAAAGACACGAATTCGAATGTGGTTTCATAGTCGGCAAGAGACTTCGACACCTGGTCTCACGGTTTAACCCTGTAACTGACCGAATAGCCACCTTTCGCAACCGGGCGAAATATTTTTACATTACGCTGATTTGTGTACACGCCCCGACGGAAGATAAAGACGATGAGATTAAAGATGCATTTTACGAGCGCCTAGAGGAAACATACGACCGCTGCCCTGGCCACGGCATTAAAATTGTTTTGGGAGACTTTAATGCAAAAATAATAAGGGAAGATGTTCTTGATCCATCGATCGGTAAATTCAGCCTGCATACGGACACGTCAGACAACGGGTTTAGGCTGGTTAGCTTCGCAGCGGGAAGAAACATGGTAGTGAGTGGAACCAGATTCCAGCACAAAGATATCTACAAGGCAACTTGGCTATCCCCCGATCAAAACACCAAAAATCAAATTGATCCTGTGGTAATTGATGGCAGGCATGCATCTAGTGTCATGGGCGTGCGTGTGATCCGTGGTGCTAATATTGGCTCGGATAATTACCTGGTTGCAGCCAAGGTGCGCACAAGATTGAGCAGAGCGAAAAACGCACGTAACCAAACGCAAAGAAAGCTGGACATCGCAAAGCTGCAAACCCCATAGATAGCTACTGCCTACTCCAACCAGCTCTCCCAACTACTACGACACAACACCTCTACTTCTGACATTCCCGATACACAGTGGCAGCATATTGCGTATTCCATGGCAACCGCCGCCACAACCGTGCTAGGATATGGAAAGCGGCGCTCAGACGAATCCTGGTACGATGAAGAATGTCGCATAGCGTCTGAGGAACAGGATGCTATTATAGGGCAACGCTACAGCCAATTGTAACCCGAGCTGTTAGGGAACGGCATAAGGAGAAAGCAAAACGGGCGAGACAGCTATTTAGGCGAAAAAAAAGTCAGATGAAGGAACAGGAGAACGAGGATATAGAGCGATACAGGGATAGAGGTGAGGCCCGAAAATTTTACCAGAAAGTAAGAGCAAATGGATACGGTAATGGCCTCCCCAACTGTAAGGACAATGATGGAAATCTGGTCTAACTAACTAACGGAATTTTGATTTTATGTTTAAATTTAGTCAAAAACATGGGAGAATTTTAATTCCCACTAATATTTACTAAAATCCGAATACTTATGATTGATATTGTAAACACACTAATACTAAAATCCCAATACGTATTATTAATATTAATTCAAACACAATTGTAGAAAAACTGCCTACCTACAGCCTAACTAACATATTACTAAGATTTAGACCATAAAATCCTAACACGTATGATTGATAATAATTCGGTATTGTGTATGTAAACCTGCCTACCTATAGCATAACCAACATTCCAACGGCAATGTATAAGAAGGTCAAGTTCACAGGATTTTCATATTGTTTTTAAATTTAGTCAAAAACATAAGAGAATTTCAGATCACATTTTTGAACAAACTAATATAATACTAAAATACTAATACTAAAATCCCAATACGTATGATTTATATTAATTGAAAAACAAGGTAAACACCTGCCTTCCATCAGCCTTACTAACATTCTACTAAGATTCAGGTCATAAAATCCCAAAACGTATGATTGATATTAATTCAGAATTTCATATATGTATAACTGCATAAATACAGCCTAACCAACATTCGACCAGACAAGGTTTTTAGTTTGTATATAAATTTAGTGAAGCAGATGAGAGAATTTGAGATATTATAACATTTGGTAACAAACTACTCTGTTATAAAATCCGAATACGTATGATTGATATTGTAAACAAACTTATACTAAAATCCCAATACGTATGATTAATATTAATTCAAAAACCAATGTAAGCCAGTCTTCAGCCTACCCAACAAAATACTAAGATTTAGATCATAAAATCCCAATAAGTATGATTGATATTGGTTCAGAATTATAATGGTTAAACTGCCTATCTACAGCCGAACCAACATTCGACGACACCAGATTTTTATTTTGTATTTAAATTTAGTGAAGAACATGAGAGAATTTGAATTCACTTTTGTGAACAAACTAATATGTACTAAAATGCGTATACGTATGATTGATACTGTGAACAAACTTATACTTAAATCCCAATACGTATGATTAATATTAATTGAAAAACAAAGTAAACACCTGCCTACCTACAGCCTAACTTACATTCTATTAAGATTTCGATCATAAAATCCCAAAACGTATGATTGATATTTATTCAGAATAATATATGTAAACTTGCCAACCTAGAGCTTTACCAACATTCGACCACAGAGTTCCCAGAATTTTGATTATGTATTTAAATTTAGTCAAAAACATGAGAGAATTTCAATTCACATTTGTGAACAAACTTATATGTACTAAAATCCGAATACGTATGAGTGATATTGTAAACAAGCAAATACTTAGATCCCTATACGTATGACTAATATTAATTGAAAAACAAAGTAAATACCTGCCTACCTACAGCCTTGCTAACATTCTACTAAGATTTAGACCAAAAAATCCTAATACGTATGATTGATATTAATTCAGAGTTATGTATGTAAAACTGCCAAGATTTTTAGTTTCTATTTAAATTTAGTGAAGCACATGAGAGAATTTGACTTCACATTTGTGAACAAACTTATATGTACTAAAACCCGAATACGTATGATTGATATTGTAAACAAACAAATACTAAAATCCCAATACGTATGATTGATAATAATTCAAAAACATATGTGTAAAACTGCCTACCTATAGCCTAACCATCATTCAACTAATATGTAGACCATAAAACTTTGTTACTTTTAACCGTAGGAGCTCCCACTCGCTTACATACTCCAACACCATGGTCCGCACTCTACTTGCCTTCCCACCATTGATACAAAACTTTGAAAAGCACTTTCGATTTTACTCGCTTCCAATTTTTTTCGCTCCCTCGCATTCTATTAAAAAGTTTAATTGCTTCCCAGTTGGAAAACATTCAATTGAGTATTTCACTTTCTACCGCAAAACTTTATTCATCTATATTTTGCCACCACCATAAAAATTCAATTGTGGCCCCAATCGCAATCGCAAGTGTGATGATGGCAACGTTTGAAACAAACCTCAAACATAGTATCGCCAACGTCACAACATTTATGACACTTGAAAATATGGCCCATAAATTGTACTGTTGTGACAAACATTCAATTTTCTTAGCACAAATTACCACTCAAAAACCAAAAGCAAATCTCAATGTACAAACCAAAGCACATAAAAAAAAACGAAAACCACCGAGAGCAACCTGCTCGTTACGTTTCAGTTGAGTTCAGTCATAAAGTTTAAGGATATCATAGAATTTTAAATGATCTCCAATTTGGATATGCACTTAAAGTCTTTGCCATCAAATTGTAGTTGCAATGCAATTGCTACAGGAAACTGTAGCAATGCAAAGAATATTTATGGCAAAATCTAAGATAAATTCAATATTTGCTATTCATCCATATTTGGTGTATATTTTTTATATTTTTTTTTTGCAGTAAAAGTGAGTATGAAGTATAAAAGTATGTGTGGTTGTGTGTGTGCAGCCTTCATTGCAATTCCATCAATTTTCTCAGCTCTGTGTAGCAGTGCACACCCTCTCTGCGTACTTCACACACAAAACTGATTTTTATTATCCTTTGAGCGTTACTACGTTAGCTATGCTGTGCATGAGTCTGTGTGCGTGTTTTTTTTCTACCACTTCTCACTTGGCTCACATTTTGATGCAACCGATCCTAAAACGTGGCACATTACGGGCAACTCTTTCAAAAATGTTTCAATCAAGTTTTATGCAACACACATAGACACTTGTATGTGAACGCAAGGACATGTGTTCAATGTATTCGTGTTGCTTGCCAGCTTCAGCAGCGAATAGAGGTATGAATTGAGATGGCAGCAAGTTGAAAGGAAAAAAAACTTGAAAGTTTATAGGGTAAATAAAATACAGAGTATAGAAGAAAATGTTGATGAAGTTGTAATGCTCTCGCGTACATTTACATCAAATGGTAAAGTAAACACGGTACGAATAAAGCATAGATTGAAAGAACGACTAAGGAAGTCATTGTAGAAAGAGGTTTCGGTAAGAGGTTTAAACAGAATCTTGGATACACTACGATGGCTGGGATAGGAAATATTTTTTTGGATTTTGTCAGGATTCTATAATTGTAAAAGCGCAAAGGCTTTTCTAATGCACTAGGCGTATGATTGTTACTAATAAAAAACAAAGAACTTTAAATCTAACTGAAGTATGATTGATATTAATTAGAGAGAACGACTACGGAAATGTTTGCATCAATGTGACGTATGATTGATGTTATTTAATTGCAGAGTTATAAAATAAATACTGAGCTATTCGAATCATGAGTTTCAGTATGACGTATGATTGATATTCATTACATACTGAGATATTCGAATCTCTATGACGAGTGATTGATTGTTGAGAACTTAGTAGTTATTTTACGTATGATTGATATAAATTAAAGGTACATAACTTCACATATATTTGACGTATGAGTAATATTAATTTAATGCTGATGTGTTTGAGTCTATGTGATGTATACGTGATATTAATTAAATGTCGATAACTTCATAGTTATTGGCCGTACGATTGATATGAGATATTCGAATATATATAATGGAAACATGATGTTTATTAAACGCAGAGTACTTCAAAGTTTTTTGAAGTATGATTGATATTAATTTAGAATTGACCGATATTAATATAATGCAAAGTAATTAATTAAATACTGAGATATTCGCATCTTTATGACGTATTATTGAAATTCATTATATACAGAAATACTTGAATCAGTATGACGTATGATTAATAATAAATACAGAGAATTTTTTAGTTATTTGACGTATGATTGATATTAATTGAATACAGATAACTTTACATATATCTGACGTATGATTAATATTAATTAAATACTGAGATATACGAATATATATGATGTCTACGTGATGTTTATTAAATACAGAGTACTTCAAACTTATTTGACGTATGATTGATATTAATTAAATTTATAGAAATTTGAGAAATACTGAGATATACGAATCTGTTTGACGTATAATGGATATTCATTACATACTGAGATATTCGAATCTCTATGACAAATGATTGATTGTTGAGAACTTCGTAGTTATTTTACGTATGATTGATATAAATAAAAGGCTGAGAACTTTATTTGATGTATAAGTAATATTAACTTAATACTGAGATGCTCGAGTCTATGTGATGTATACGTGATGTTTATTAAATGCAGACAACTCCAAACTTATTCGACGTATGATTGATATTAATTTAATACTGAGATACTCGAATATGTATATGACGTATGATTGAAATTAACTAAATGCAAAGCAATTAATTAAATACTGAGATATTCGAATCTGTACGACGTATGATTGATTATCACTGAAATATTTGAGTTAATATGACGTATGATTGATATTAATTAAAGGTATAGAACTTTGCATACGTATTTAGTACCGAGTAATTCGAACCTGTATAATGTATACGTGATGTTTATTAAATGCAGAAAACTCCATAGTTATTTGACGTGTTAGTGATATTAATTCAATACTTCTATATTTGAATTATGACGTATTATTAATATTAATTAAAGGCAATGTAATAAATTAAATACTGAGATAATCGGATCTGTATGACATATGATTGGTATCCATTATATACTGAAATATATTGAATCAGTATGACATATGATTGATATTGATTGATATTAATAAAATATTTGACGTATGATTGATATAAATTGAGATAAATTGAGATTGACGTATGATTAATATTAATTAATTACTGCGATATTCGAATCTATATGATGTATGCGAGATGTCTATTAAATGCAGAGAACTATAAAGTTATTCGACGTATGATTGCTATTCATTTAGTATTGAGGTATTCGAATCCATATGATATTAATTTAGTGCAAAGCAATTAATTGAATACTGACATATTCCGATATAAACGACGTATGATAGACATTAATTATATACTAAAAGATTTGAATCAGTATGGCGTATGATTGATATAAATGTAATACAGAGAACTTCGCTGATAGTTGGCGTATAATTGATGTTAATTTAATACTGAGGTCCGCTATATGATGTATACGTGCTGTTTATTAAATGCAGAGACTCCAAAGTTATTTGACATTGATTAATATTAATTTAGTACTGAGGTATTAAAATCTATATGACGTATGATTGATATTAATATAATGCAAAGTAGTTCATTAAACACTTAGATATTCGGATCTATAAGACCAACGATTGATATTCATTTAATACTGAAATATTTGAATCAATATGACGTATGATTGATTTTATTTAAATACAGGGAACTTTGTAGCTATTTAACGTATGATTGATATAAATGTAATGCAGAGAACTTTGCAAAATAAAATATCTTACTAAATATTACGTATGATTAATATTATTATTATTATTATTATTACATAGTGCGTATGAGTGATGGACGTAAAATTGACAGAATATACATAATAAAATAAAAACACTTTTGGATAAAGATAAAAAAAATGTAAAACCAATTGACGAATAACAAGATTCAAATACTAAATTAAAATATCTTAAACGAAATTAATTATCCGGACATGAAATTCTCTATAATATCTATAAATAAAACTTTTGGCGGTAACAGTCACTTTGTATAAAAATGTTGACGTATGATAAATATTATTTAATAACTTTTCTTGTAACCCTAACCTGTTTTTATTTTCCTAAAGTCCAAATTCGTATGGACATTAATTTTTGTTACCAGTATCAAACTCTTACTTAAACTAACGTATGATTAATATTAAATACTGAGATGACGTATGATTGATGTTATTTGAATACCCAGAAATACATCCAAATACTAAATTAAAATATATTAAACGGTATTACTTATCCTGACTTAAAATTTCCTATAATATCTCTAAAAAAACTGTTGGCAGTGATAGTCACTGTTAATCCTAATTTTAACGTATGGTTAATATTATTTAATAACGTTTTGTGTGATTAAGAATTGCCTAACGTACAAATTCTTATGGACATTAATTTTTGTTACCCGCATCAAACTCTTACTAAAACTAACGTATGAATAATATTAATTTGTACTACAGCATAGGTGCGTATGAGTGTTGCATACATAATAAGACCTACGTAGAATTCAACTTAAAACATATAGACTCCAATCAAATATATAACATATGATTAATTATATTAATTTTATTTATTACTTACGAGTTTCATTTATTGCTTAACTTGATTTTACTTTAGCCTTTAAAATATATGCAGAAAATAAAACTTCCACTAAATATTACGTATAAGTAATATTATTAGTCATTATGATGTAGATACGTATGAGTGATCGGTGTAAAAATGACAGAATACACATTATAACAAAAAAACAAAAAAAAAACACATTTGGATGCAGACAACTAAAAATTATTTCTGAATTGTTATACAAATTGCCGGATAACAAAATCCAAATACTAAATTAAAATATCTTAAACGGTATTACTTATCCTGACATAAAATTTCCTATAATATCTCTATAAAAACTGTTGGCAGTGATAGTCACTGTTAATCCTAATTTTAACGTATGATTAATATTAATTAAAATCGTTTCATGTGCTTAAGAATTTCCTAGGGTACAAATTCTTATGGACATTAATTTTTGTTACCCGCATTAAACTCTTTCTGAAACTAACGTATGGTTAATATTAAATACTGAGATGTTTTAATCAGAGCTGGGCGCTAAGAATTACATGTGTAATGGATTGCTGTTTGAATTACGATTATTTTAATTGCAATTTAACATTTTTTAAAATTAGGATTATTGTAATCCTTCATCGGAGTCATTATGATTACGATTACAGTAATCGTAATTTCGAAAAATTTGAAATTACAATTACAGTAATCGTAATCATAATGTCTTCGATGAAGGATTACAATAATCCTAATTTAATTTTTTTTAAATAACGATTTTTTGAGTAATCGTAATCTTAGTTATTTAAAGAAGTTAGCGAAAGCTAATCTAGAGGTGAATTCAAATGGTACGTGTTAATCGTAATTCAAACCGCAATCCATTACACATGTAATTCTTAGCGCCCAGCTCTGGCTAAGAGTACTGAGACCTGACCTAAGGCAAAGCACATGTTTTTCCATGGTGTTTATTTATAGCACAACTTTTCTTCTTTTGAAAAATTAGTGCTTTTAAAAGCCAACAGCCAACATTGCTAATATTTTTTGTCACTTACGTAATTAGATTTTGTTATTTTCATTACATTTGGAATTTGTTTTTTTTTTGTTTTTTGTCATTTATGTATCTTAGTTTTGTTAATATGTAAGTGTATAGTTCTTTCTACATAAAAAACACTTTATGTAGTAAGCAAAAGGTTTTTTTTTTTTAAATAAAATAAAAAAGTAATCCATGCCTTAGGATTACTTATTCCTTATAAAAAAAACACGTGATTACAATTACAGTAATCCTTCATCGAAGACATTATGATTACGATTACTGTAATTGCAATTTCGACTTTTTCAGAATTACGATTGCTGCAATCGTAATCTTAATGCCTTCGATGAAGGATTACTTTAATCTTAATCGGATTTTTTTTGTTTTAGGATTACTGCAATCGTAATCGTGTGGTAATCGTAATCCTTATTGCCCAGCTCTGGTTTTAATCAGTATGACGTATGATTAATTTTATTTAAGTACAGAAGACTTTGTAGTTATTTGACGTAAGATTGTTATAAATGTTATGCAGAGAACTTCGCAAAAATTAAAACATTCTACTAAATATTACGTATGATTAATATTATTTATTATTATTATTATAACATGGTGCGTATGAGTAATCGGCGTCAAAGTTACAGAATATAAATAATAAAAAAAACACTTTTGGATAATGATAAATAAATGTAATTTCTGCAATCTTAAACAAATTGCCGGGTAACAAAATCCATATACTAAATTAAAATATCTTAAACGGTATTACTTATCTGGACATAAAATTCCCTATAATATCTATAAATAATAGTCACTGTTAATCCTAATTTTAACGTATGATAAATATTATTTAATAACTTTTCATGTCATTTAGAATTTCCTAACGTACAAATTCTTATGGACATTCATTTTTGTTACCCGTATCAAACTAACGTATGATTAATAATAATGTGTATGAGTGTTGGATACATAATCATCCTACATCCTAAGTAAATTTAAATAAGGAATTTGCATCAAACTAAAATTTGCCACTAACTCAAATAAACGTATGATTAATATTAATTATTATTATCACATAGGTGCGTATTAGTGTTGAATATTTAACGGACACATCATACGTAGTTCTTAGTATATAATAAAATTATCTTTTTCTTATGACTACTAAATATAAGTTGTCATTTTTGCAAAAATATTAAACATCATGTGTCTCTCATCATGTCAATTCATGTCTTGATTATGCATATGCCTTTAATATCTATTAATGTAAAAATATAACAAATAAAATATACGTATGATTAATATTAATTATTATTATCACATAGGTGCATATTAGTGTTAGATATTTAACGGACACTTAATATCTATTAATGTATTAATATCGCTGTTGAAAATTAAACATTTATAATAAAAATTCACTGGCACTGTATTCCAAAGCATGAGCACATAACATCCAATTCTAACTAATTAAGTTTTTACGTATGATTACTATAAATATGCGTTCACTACTCAATTATATTAAATTAAACCCTCTGATGATTTTAAGATACCTACAATCGAAAATTCAGAATAAATATATTTTGAACATTTCGCTAGTAAGAAATTTGCTCAAAATGATTCCAACTAAAGTGTACGTATGATTAATATTAATTGCTAATAACGCATAGGTGCGTATGAGCGTTGCATGTATAGAGGACACATCGTAAGTGGCATTGCAATAATAAAATTAATCTATTGATAAATCTTATAAATACATTTTCGAATTATTAACAAAAATTAAGGTAAAACAACATTAGACTGCTTTAATATGAAGATTTTAATCAAGATCAAACTTCCCTTAAAATTTTTTAGATCTCCTATCATATTTCTCGCCTTATATACATTAGATATGCCAAACCCTTCTAAACGACCCATCATAGCCCCCAATCTACAGCAGCGCCCTCGACATAAAACGAAACTAACACAACACCGTGTTTGTTTGCTGAACATAAAGTAAAAAGTACTTTGTAACATTTACTTATGTTGCATGCTAATAATGTACACAGTTCCTTGTGTTATTTTCTCGTCGTCGTCGTAGTCGTTGTTGTTTGTTTTGTTACTTCCTTTCTTGATGCCTCATCCTGATGCAGCAACGTCCTTAAAGTCGCTGTTGTTACTGTTGCTATTGCTTTTACCTTAACAATTTGCGTTGATTTTTTGCCAAAACCTCCAAATGCAGCTTAAGTGGTTGATGCTGTGTAGTAACAAATGTTGGCAACCATCTTACCTGAGTTCTAAAGAAGCCTTTATGTCCCCCCCGCCACCCAGGGCAGAACACTTTGAAACAAGAGTAGTAACAACTCTATACACTTTGTAACAATGATGTAAAGAAATCAAATGGTAATATATTTTCGCTTTTTTTTTTGTAGTTGTTATCCTGTGCAAGGATGTTGCTGGCGTTTTTTTTTTCTTCGTTTTCATCGACTCATTCACTAGCGAGACAACAAAATGCAAATCAAGCAATCTGTAAGATATCCTTTATTACCGTCAGGTTCTTAGAATAGAGAGAGATGAACAGCGGAGGTTTTATCCTTTATCTTAGCACCCATTTGAATTGTATATTTGTTAAAAAAAACCCCCCAGTATATGATATGATAATTTTTGTAGAGATTCCTTTTTTACGTTCCACACAGTTTCCACAGTCAACCGTAAAGGGGTGTAAACTAAAGTTATGGCATAAAGGAGAACGTGGGGTAGGCGTTTCTGTGCGTAAAGTGAAAAACCTTTAAATATTTATAGATTTATTTAGCTCACAAGGCTTAACGCTTTTATTATCATTTTGTACGTATATTGTCTGATAATGATGATGATGACGGTGAGAATGAGACTGATGCGGATGAGGGTTTGTCCCCCTTACGTTTTACTTGTGGATAGGGGGCGACCATTAAATTGCGGTAAATATCTCTTTTTGTGCTGATAAATGGAATATCGAATAATGTACCTTAAATGAAAGTTTAAGTAAGAGGCCATAAAGAATTTAAAGATGGTTATATAAGGCGAGTTAATATAACGTGAGTGAACATTTGAAAAGGAAATAAATTTTCTAATGTATTGCTTAAATTCGTAACATTTCAGGAATTAGAATATAAACCACCTATTATTGTATGAAAATTCGATACAATTTAGTACTAAAAATTTTGGGCATATGAAAAACTTTAGTAACTGTCAAGAAGATACAAATTCAACCACAAAGACACTTTAACTATACCCTAGTAAGGAGTTTGCAGTAAAACCACAATTGTAACTAAATTGTACGTATGATTAATATAAATTAATAGTGTCACATATAAAAAACTTTAGCAAATCTCAAGAAGATACAAATTCAACAACAAATACACTACAACTATATCCTAGTAAGCAATTCGCAGTTAAACTACAGTTGTAACTAATTTGTACGTATGATTAATATAAATTACTAGTGTCGCATATAAAGATCTCAGCAGATCTCAAGAAGAAACAATTTCAACAACAAATTCACTTTAACTATACCCTAGTAAGAAATTCGCAGTTAAACTACAATTGTAACTAAATTCTACGTATGATTAATATAAATTACTAGTGTCACATAGGTGCGTATGAGTGTTGTATGTATAATTGATTCATCATAAGTATACTATAAACAAACTTATACTTCAATTGCACGTATGATTAATAATAATTATTAGAACATAGGTGCTTATGATAGTTGGATATATAAGCGATATATCATAAGAAGAATATAAATAAGAGAAATCTAATTAAACTTCATTACAATTAATGGTAGTTATTATTAACACAAAGCAGCGTATGAGAGTTAGATGTAATAGAACCATTATAAGTCGAAAATCTTACATAATTTTTTGTACAATCGGTTAATCATAGGAAAAGATTAGGAACATCGAAAACCGAATATTATTTTACGTATGAATAATATTAACTATCATTAGCATACGTATGAGTGTTGGACTTATAATCGGCCATTTATAAGAAAAATTTAGAAATAATAAAAATTAATATTTATACACAGAACTATTTACTAAATGTTGTTTGTGATTGTTTAAAAAATTTGATGTCTGACAACAACAGACTTTTAATTGTGGAGATCTTAATCGGTATCATTGGTCTTTTATCTAAATTCCATATATGTAATTTTACAAAAATACCATATATTTGACGTATAATTAATATTAATTTAATACTGAGCTGTTCGATTCTATATGTTGTATACGTGATGTTTATTAAATGCAAAGAACTCCAAAGTTATTCAACGTATGATTAAAATTAATTTAGTATTGAGGTTTTCGAATTATACGACGTATGATTGATATTAATTAAATGCAATATAATTAAGTAAATAATGAGATTTTCCAATATACATGACGTATAATTGATATTCATTAACTCCGGAAAAATTGGTTTTATATGACGTATGATTGATTTTATTTAAATACACAGAACTTTGTAGTTAATTGACGTATGATTGATTTAAATGTAATGCAGAGAACATTACAAAATAAAACATCCTATTAAATATTACGTATGATTAATATTATTTATATTGTTATTACATGGTACGTATGAGTAATAGGCGTAAAATTTACAGAATATATATAAATAATAAAAAAAACACTTGTGGATAAAAATAAACACATTTAATTTCTGCAATGTTAAACAAATTGACGAATTTCTTATCCTGGCATGAAATTCTTTATAATCTCTATAAGTAAAACTTTTGGCGGTGATTGTCACTGCTTGTCATAATTTTAACGTATGATAAATATTACTCAATAACTTTTTATGTAACCCTAACCTGCTATTGAATTTTCTAAAGTCCAAATTCTTATGGACGTTAATTTTGGTAACCAGCATTAAACTCTTATTGAAACTAACGTATGATTAATATTAAATACTGAGATGTTTTAATCAATATAACGTATGATTGATTTTATTTAAATACACAGAACTTTGTAGTTAATTGACGTATGATTGATTTAAATGTAATGCAGAGAACATTACAAAATAAAACATCCTATTAAATATTACGTATGATTAATATAATTTATATTATTATTACACGGTGTGTATGCGTAATAGGCGTAAAATTTAGTTTCATGGAAGTGCGTGTGACGTAACCAAACACAAAGAAAGCTGGACATCGTGAAGCTGCAAACCCCAGAGATAGCTACTGCCTACTCCAACCAGCTCTCCCAACCTCTACGACACAACGCCTCTACCTCTGCCGTTCCCGACACACAGTGGCAGCATATTGCGCATTCCATTGCAACCGCCGCAACAACGGTGCTAGCATATGAAAAGCGGCGCTCAGACGAATCCTGGTACGATGAAGAATGTCGCATAGCGTCTGAGGAACATGATGCTGCTTATAGGGCAACGCTACAGCCAATTGTAACCCGTGTTGTTAGGGAACTGCACTAGGAGAGACAGCTATTTAAGCGAAAAAAACGTCAAATGAAGCAACGGGATAACGAGGATATAGAGCGATACAGCGAAATCAAAAGCAAAAAGCTACGGTAATGGGCTCCTCTCCTGTAAGGACAAGGATGAAAATCTGGTTACAGATACGCAGAGTGTGCTGCATATATGAAGAGAACACTTCCAGCAACTGCTGGTTCCAGAAGGCAGCGCACGTGAAGGTATCAAGCCAATTGTCGACGACGGCTTAGATTGCCCACTACCAAGTCAATCCGAGATAAAAAGAGTAATATCGCGGCTGAAAAACAATCAAGCAGCCGTTGCCGACGGTCTTCGGGCAGAGCTTTTCAAGTCCGGTGGCGAGGAGCTGATAACGAGCATGCACCAGCTCCTGCGCACGGTTTGGCTTAACGAGTGCATGCCCGACGATTGAAATGTAAGCGTATTATGTCCTGTGTTGAAAAAAGGTGATCCAAGTGTGTGCTCCAACTACCGCGGAAACAGCCTTTTACCCATCGCATATAAGGTCCTGTCGAGTGTGCTATGTGAAAGACTAAAGGCAGTGTTATCCAACCTGATCGGGCCTTATCAGTGTGGCTTTAGACCTGGAAAATCAACAACTGACCAGATTTTCACACTTCGGCAAATCCTGGAAAAGACCCAAGAGAAACAGATCGATACGTACCATCTTTTCGTCGACTATAAAGCTGCCTTCGACAGCCCGATACGGCAGAAATTACTCGAAGCCATGGCTGAGTTTGGTATTCCAGCGAAACTGATACGTCTGTGCGGAATGACGCTGACTGACACGAAGTCTTCAGTGAAGATTGGCAAGGACCTTACGGAACCATTCTGTACCAGACGAGGCCTAAAACAAGGCGACGGCCTATCGTGTGATCTCTTCAACATATTGATGGAGATGATAATGAGAAAAGCTGCAGTAAACACGAGTGGCACTATATTCAACAAAAGCCACATGCTACTCGCGTACGCTGATGACGTAGACATCATCGGTCGAAAACTGCGGGATGTGACTGCAGCCTTCTCAGGTATACAGAAGGAATCAGCGAAAATGGGCCTAACGGTGAACGAGGACAAAACGAAGTTATTAGTTTCAACGAACAAAGAATCTACTCGTTTGGGAAACTGCGTGAACGTTGACAACTATAATTTCGAGGTGGTAGATAACTTTGTCTACCTAGAATCCGCCATCAATAAAGCAAATAATGTCAGCCTAGAAATCCGGAGAAAAATCCTGCTTGCAAATAAATGCTACTACGGACTAAGCAAACGATTCAATGACAGAGCCCTCTCTTGACGAACAAAACTCCAGCCATATCAGATACTGGTTCTACCTGTCTTAATGTATGGCTCAGAATCCAGGGTTATGACACAAGCAGATGAAACGGTTCTGGCGGTATTCGAGAGAAAAATACTCCGTAAAATATATGGGCCCATCATCATTAACGGAGAGTATCGGCGTCGTATGAATCATGAGCTGTACGAGCTGTACACTGACATTGACGTGGTCAGACGCATTAAGGTGCAACGGTTGCGTTGGCTAGGTCATGTAAGTATGGACGAAAATGCACCAGCTCGAAAAGTCTTCGACAATGAACTCGATGGACGGCGCAGAAGAGGGCGACTAAAACTCCGTTGTAAAGACCAGGTTACTGAGAACCTTACATAGCTTGGTGTGACCAACTGGAGAAAAAGCGCAGAAGATCGAGACGCTTATAATATATTTCTACGTGCGGTATATAATCCACTGGGATTGCAAATAAGTACCAGCTAAGTAAGTAAGTAAGTTTAACAAATTGACAAATAACAAAATCCAAATACTAAATTAGAATATCTTAAACGGAGTTACTTATTCTGACATGATTGTCACTTCTAGTCCAAATTTAAACATGATAAATATTTCACAATAAACTTTCGATTGTCCATGTCCTGGAGCTTGCAGCTAAAGGGCTTTGAGCCAGAAAAGAAAGACACATTTCAGTACACCCTCAATAATATTACACAAAAGACTAGATGTACACAATTGTGGTCCTTCGAGCCGGAAGTCGAAAATTACAATTTCAGACATAAGCAGAATTAAGCGATTGTTCCCATTCATAGATAATAACCGTTGACCTTTGAAAATAACCCAAATCTGTCTTATCTTATATTACTGTTATCATCCTTCGAGCTGAAAGGTCATAGTTACACATGAAGACATCGGTAGAAGGAATAGATTGTTCCTATTGGTATACAAAATAACTAGAGTTAATCCTATCGTCCACTTTAGCAAATCTTAAATGTGACATTTTATCATATTTTATCATATTCATTTGATCATATCAAATCCTATCATCCACTTTAGCAAATCTTAAATGTGACATTTTATCATATTTGTTTTGTCAATCAATGCTCTGGGAAGGTGTGATATCTTCTGGAAGAAAAAAGTTAATCGATTCTGCATATTTTAAACTACTTTCGATTGTTCATGTACTGTTGCTTGCAGCTATGGATTCGAGCCAGAAAATAAAGTAAAATTTCAGTACACCCTCAATAATATTACACAAAGGAGTTATTGTTCACAAGTGTGGTCCTTCGAGTCGGAATTGTGGTCCTTCGAGCCGGAAGTGGAAAATTACAAATTAAGACATCCGCAGAATGCAGCGATTGTTCCTATTCATAGGTAATAACAGTTGACCTTTTAAAATAACCAAAATCTGTCATATGTTACATGGTCTCCTTAAAGGATAGTGTAAATTTTAAGGATTCTGTACAGTTTTGTATTGTTTTCGATTGGCCATGTACTGATGCTTTAAGCTATGGCTCTTTGAGATGGAAAACCATATTGCCTTGTATCCTCAATACTACAACCCCCGAAAGTCATGATGCATACAATTATGGTCCTTCGAGCCGGAAGGCCAAAATTACAAATTAAGACAGTAAAAGGAATCGATTGTTCCTCCTCCCCCACCTTCTTGTGATGTTTGAAATTATGACTCATTGATATGGAAAAGCAAATTAAATCGTTCCTCTTAATAATACACCCAAAAGTCATGATGCATATAATAATGGTCCTTCGAGCCGTAAGGCAAGAATTACGAATTTAGCGCGTATTGATGGTTTCTTTTTACGCACAATTATAATTAACCCAAACATCCATAGTTACCAACCTCCAATACAACATTTATGTATGTCCTTCGTCATTTTATTTTAAAATCTCAATGTTTTAATAATAAAGTACTGTTTTGTCGCATAACCCCACTTAACCGAGTAATTTGAACTTAATTGTCTGTAAAATCTATTGTCAAAAATTTCTACTTAATGTCTTTATTAAATAATTTGCTGTCAATTGGCAACAGACAAAAATTTAACCCAAGAAGGCGTAATTGATACAGCTAACAGGCGTAGACAAAATCTGTCAAATTTATGTCCAACAAAAAGGACAAAGTATAAAAAAGTCTACAAACAAGAGCGAATAAACTAAAAAAACACAACGACAATGAAATATAGCCAGTCAAGATGACACGGGAGCGATGCGAGTCCTTAATAGAGAGAGAGAGTCAACACAAAGAAAGCATAAAAAAAGGACAAGTGACATATAATGACGAGCTGACATTGAAAGAAAAAAGAAAAAAATTGGGCTGTTACTATTTCAAGGCCTACATAGACAGTATCTGCAATAAACACCACGTGTTACAATGATTTAGAAAAAAAAACAACACTTTAAAGTTCAAGGCCAACGAGGGCAAAGTCAACAATCATACAACAACAGCGGGACACTAATACAAATGTAGGTTATAAATAAACACAACGTTTAAATCTCAAAAAAAAAGGATATCATATCTCCTTAAAGGGTAGCAGGTGTTTTAGCATTTGAAGGATATCATTGAAGTGTTACAAAGGCAAAGATAAATTCTGTTGGTGTTATATATTTCAGTTATTATTGTACGGCCTTTATATAAATCCAAAAAATTAGCAATGCAACCCACTTTGTGAATTGCTGTTGTTATGTTGTTTCTGTACATTTAAATAGTCATAAATTTTTAATTTATAAGCAAAAACTTTTGTTACATTTTCTGCCTTCCTTTTTGGCTCAAAGCCTTTAGATATCCCGTCTGTTTGCTTTGTTTTTATTACCAAAGTATTTTGAATCTGTTTTTTAGCTCTCTTTCTCTTTGCATTTTCTATCAAATGTTTAGTATTGTTCTGGCCTTCCTGCAACATATTTTTTTTCTGGAACTTATTCGTTTTTTTTTTGTTTCTTGTTTCTCATTTATTTATAAGCGAAATTAGCATGATTTTCCAGTCATGTGGTTTTCAACGAATGCTTTACCGGACTGACTAGTGGCACAGTGGCTAGGATGAACTGGCGCAAAAGTTCTTCAGCCAGCCCGTGCTGCTCAGACAAATGGCTTTACTTGTGTTTCCTTGAGGTCTCAGTTTCAGTATCACTACTACGTTGTTACTTCCTTAGCTTTGGTAGATTTTACCCCGTTTTTTATTGGCTTTATCTTGTAGTTGTAGGTTTTTTTTTTTGCTGTTGCCTTGAACATTTATTACTTTTGCCTCTTTATTCCTGTTTAAAGCTGAGCAGTTTTGTTTTTTTTTTCTCTGTACTATAGCTATAGCCTTGTGCATCACCACCAATGCCACGACCACGACCAACATCGCCATCACTACTACTACTACAACTACCGCTTTATCGTCTTCATCTTCAGTGACTGTCGTCTTGTGTAAAACTTTGTGCCAGACTTTGATGACTGGATTACCCTGACATGGAGACACTTCATTCATTCTTTCGCCCGCTGCCGGCTGCTGACTGGGAAAATGAGCAAGAGCATGACTAGGAGGATGTGGTGGTAGTAGTCGTAGTACAACGTCTATCTCTGTTACAAACTTATGGTAAATTACGCATCCCCCCCCCCCTCCCTATGCCAGGCAAACAGCCAGAATGACAAAGAAGGCTCAAGAAAAATTGCGGGTTTTACAGCGAAAACGTCGCTAAATCGGATTAAAGCGTAAAAAACTTAAAATCCTTCGTTAAGGCTTTTTCGCCTTATATATGTTTTTGCCGTTACTTTGTTTTTTTTTTTTGTCATTCGCTTTTTCCCGTGGAAGTAGTACAGGAATACAGCCACAGAGCGGTAGTTTACATAAATTATATGCAGTGGGGGGGGGGGGGGGGGAGTCAAGAGGATAGTTAAAAAAAAACAAATAAGGAAAGCTATATCTATTAACACAGTGGGTTAAGGCGGTTACCATATATTTACGGATTAAAAAAATTGCAACAGCAAAATTTAATTTTTCCATCAGCAATACAACTAAAAAATCATTATACACACAATTGTGGTCCTTCGAGTCGGGTGGTCAAAATTACAAATTAAGACAACATTAGAAGGAATCGATTGTTCTTCCATCTACTTCTTGTGATGCTTGAATTTATGACTTATTGATACGTCAAGGCAAATTGAACTGTTCCTCTTAATAAAACAACACAAAGCTATGTTTACCACAATTATGATCCTTCGAGCCGGATGGTCGAAATTACAAATTATGACAACAGTAGAAGGAATCGATTGTTTCTCCTTCTGAGGCTTGAAATTATGACCTATTGGTAGGGAAAGTCAAATTGTATTGTTCCCTCAATAAGACAACACAATCGTCATGTTACCCACAATTGTGGTCCTTCGAGCCGGATGGTAAAATAGATAAATTAAGACAACAGTAGAAAGAATCGATTGTTCCTCCTTCTGATGATTGCAAATATAATTAATTGTTACAGAGAGGCAAATTGAATTTTTCTCTCAAAAATTCAACACACAAGTCGTGATACATACAACTGGGGTCCTTTTAGCCGTATAACCGAAATTACTAACTAAGACAGCAAATGGAATCGATTGTTCCTCCTCCAAAGCCAGCAATAATGACCTATTGGTACGGAAAGTCAAATTGCATTGTTCCCTCTAAAATACAACACAATAGTCATGTTACCCACAATTGTGGTCCTTCGAGGCGAAAGTCCGAAATTACAAATTAGGACATCAGTAGAAGGAACCGATTGTTCCTCGTCACAGGTAATTAAAAGAGCCTGTGAAAATAACACTATTGTACCAAATTTCAAATGTTGCCTTTGGATAAAAGTTTATTTGCCAACCGATACTCATTACAAGTTGATCATATTTTGGATGGACAGAGTCAATTAAAGTTAAGGATTCTGTATAAACTTCGATTTTGCACATCCTGCTGCTTGTAGCTATGTGTTGCGCAGATGAATAACCCAATTTCAATGCACACACCAATAATATAACATACAAATGTTAATGTACTCGGTTGTGGTCCTTCGAGCCGCATGGTCATATTTACATAACTAAAAAAGCGGCAGAAGGAATCAAATGTCCCCCTGTATAGGTAACAAAAAAGGACCTTTGTAGATAACTAAGACATCAATAGATGGAATTGATTCTACCCCTTTACAAGTAATAAAATGGGTTTTTGAAAATACCCCCATCGTGCTTTGTTGCATATCCCAAATTTCTCATTTTGGAAATAGCTAATGTGCCAATCAATACTCATTACAAGTTGACCATCTTTTGGATGGAGGAGTCAATTAAATTGAAGGATTTCGCATATTCTGTATAATTTTCAAATTTACACATCGTGATGCTTGGAGCTATGGTTTGTACCGACGGATAGCCCTATTTCAATGCACACATCAATAATAAAACAAAAAAGTGTTGATGTACACGGTTGTGGTCCTTCGAGCCGCATGGTCATATTTGCAGAACTAAGAAAGTGGCAGTTAAAATCGAATGTCCCCCTATATGGACAACAAAAAAGGACCTTTGTAGATAACTAAGACATCAATAGAAGGAATTGATTCTATCCCTTTACAAGTAATAAAATGGGTCTTTGAAAATACTACCATCGTCCTTTGTTGCATATCGCAAATTTCTCATTTTGGAAATAGCTAATTTGCCAATCAATACTCATTACAAGTTGACCATCTTCTGGATGGAGAGAGTTAATTACATTAAGGGATTCTGTATAACCTGAAAAATTTTAAATTTTACACACCGTGATGCTTGGAGCTATGGTTTGTACCGACGGATAGCCCTATTTCAATTCACACTATAATATTATAGATATATTTTGTACGAATCCTTTGAATCGTGAAGGAGTAGTTTTTGTCAGATCTTAATTATCTTAAAACATAACCTCAGATTGAAGGATAAAAGCTTACATACAAAATGCCAGATCAATAGCTCTTAAACTACGAAGGACAGACAGACACACACAAAAAGGAGGAGTTTGTATGGAAGGTGGAAGTAATTTTTGCCCGCTCTTGTGCATTCTAGAATTTGACCTTTTCTTAGAGGATAGAAGGAGACATATCAAATTTCCAGATCAATAGACCTTAAACTACTTTACTTAAACTAAATGACCTTAAACTTCGTCGACAGAGAGAAGGACACCCCCAAAAAGGGCAAGTTTGTATGGGAGATGGTAGTAGTTTTTGTCCAATATCGCTCGTCTAAAAAATTAACCTCCGCTTAGAGGATTAAAGCTTGCATACTAAATTTCAGCTCGATAGCTCTTAAACTACGGTTGCAATAGTGGGTCATATAGAGGGACACCCTTAAAAAGCGGCAGTTTGTATGGGAAGTGAGAGTAGTTTTTGACCGATGTTAATCATCTCTAAACCTAACCTCCGCTTAGAGGATAAAAGCTTGCATACCTAATTTCCGCTCGATAGCTCTTAAACTACTGGGGGACAGACAGACACTCAGAAAAAGGCGGAGTTTGTACGGGAGGTGAGAGTAATTTTAGTCAGGTCTTGTTCATTCTAAAATTTGACCTTTTCTTAGAAAATAGAAGGAGACATATCAAATTTCCAGATCAATAGACCTTAAACTACTTCTGTAACTGCGGCGACAGAGAGAAGGACACTCCCAAAAAGGGCAAGTTTGTTAGGGAGATGGGAGTAGTTTTTGACCAATATCGCTCTTCTGAAAAATTAGCCTCAGCTTAGAGAATAGAAGCTTGCATACCAAATATCAGTTCGATAGCTCTTAAACTACGGTTGCAATAGTGGGTCATATAGAGGGGCACCCTTAAAAAGCGGGAGTTTGTATGGGAAGTGAGAGTAGTTTTTGACCGATGTTAATCATCTCTAAACCTAACCTCCGCTTAGATGATAAAAGCTTGCATACCTAATTTCAGCTCGATAGTTTTCAAACTACTGGGGTACAGACAGACACTCAGAAAAAGGCGGAGTTTGTACGGGAGGTGAAAGTTATTTTTGTCAGGTTTTGTTCATTGTACAACTTGACCTTTTCTTAGAGGATTAAAGGAGGCATACTAAATTTCAGATCGATAGCTCTTGAACTAAGGCTGTAATCGCGGGGTGACAGATTGGCGGACAATCCCTAAAAGGGGTAGTTTGTATGGAAACTGGAAGTAGTTTTCTTCTGATCTTGCTCATCTTGAAACTTTACCTCCTCTTAGATGATAGATGATTGTATACCAATCTTTAGCTTGATAGATAGGCTGTAATCGCGCGGTGACATACTGACTGACATCCCCCAAAAGGGGTAGTTTCTATGAAAGGTGGCAGTAATTTTTGTTCGATTTTGCTCTTCTTGGAACTTAACGTTAGCCGTTAAATATCAGCTCGATAGCTCCGAAACTACGACTGTATTCGAGGGGCAGACGGACACACCCAAAGAGGGTGAGTTTCAATGGAAGGTTGGAGTAGTTGTTGTACGATCTTGCCCATCGGAACATCTTCTATGTCACTGCCCTGCTTTTGGTGACCTAAGATAGATAGCTTGGTCATCGGACACTTGTAGACAATACCTGTCTATCCGTAGGCGAATTGCGGAATATCCATGCCTTCATCAGAGCAACGAAATGGCTTGACAGCGACGTTGGCCGAATAGAATAGGAACATTTGGTGCGAAAATCTTAAAATGGTATCACAACGGGACTCATACTAGGGCCCAAGTGAGCTGTGTTCAACGTGGCTGCCGAATTAACCTAACCTAACCTTACTCATCTCGAAACTTAACCTCCACTTAGATGATAGAAGATTGTGAACCAATTTTAAGCTTAAGAGCTCTTAAACTAAGGCTGTAATCGCGAAGTGACAGATAGACGGACACCTCAAAAGGGGTAATTTGTATGAAAGGTGGGAGTAATTTGTGTTCGATCTTGATCTTCTTGGAACTTAACCTTGTCCTAGAAGATAAATGATTGTATACCAAACCCCAAAAAAAAGAAGGGGGTTTTTTTGGAAGTTTCGATAGCTTTGTGTCCGATCTTGCTCATATTTGAACTTTCACTTAGAGGATAACAGCTTCCATACCAAGTATCACCTCGAAAGCTCCAAACCTACGACTATAGTCGAGGGGACAGACAGGCAGACGAAAACCCCTAAAAGGGGGGAGTATGAATGGAAGGTGACAGAAGTTTTTGTCCGATTTTGCTCATCTTAGAACTTAAACTCCGCTCAGAGAATAGCAGCTTACCTACCAATTTTTAGCTTGGCAGCTCTTAACCTACGGCTCTATTGGCGGGGACAGATGGACCTTTTTAAATTGACTCCTAATTAGACGTTGATTATATATATTAGGGTGGCAGCGGAAATTCGGCATTGCATTTTAGGAATATTGTGCCAACAATTCCACTTTTCCATTCATCAAATGTGTTTGAACTGGGTTTATTTTGTAGCAGTTACAATTAAACTATTGTACTCCGTGGCGTATGATTTACGTGGAATATTACTTATGATAATCTTACGCCACCATATAACAACATAACAATAAAGCCTCAAACGTGACAAAATCGATATTAAATTATCATGGCATGTAACTTGACCAAACGAATGATGGAGAACTTCTTCTTTTTGGGCCCACTTTCACGTGCAGTTGTCAGAATTGAGTCCAAAAATCATGTGTTGTACTGTGCTATACAAACTTTTCTTCTATCTATAGAAATTTCCACAGAAATCGATTATAATTGAGTCAAAAAAATTTGTGAAATTTTTTTTTAAATCTTTCTTAGGGTCCTGCTAATTACAACACTTTCACAGATACAATCGCGCTATACAAACTGTTTTTCCTATCTCCTACCTTTGAATATTTTAGTTAGCTTATAAACTGTTGGTAATACGAAGTATAAATTTACATCACTCATACGTACTAAACATTCGTTTAAATTATCAATTAATATTACTAATACGTTTTCGTAAATCTTAATTAATATCACTCATACGTATCAAACTTCGATACAGTTGCAAATAATAGGCTGATAAGAGAGTTTATATTAATTACTTGTCCTTTACCAGCATGCCTGACTTGTAACCACTTGTACTCTGCTTTTATCAATACTTATACAAAGATGTTTGCGTTTTACTTACACTGCTAAGAGAAAACAGTTGCTATTGGTTGTTACAAAGGAGCACTTACCTAAAAATAGAAAAAAAAACACAAAAAGTTATTAGAAAAATTAAGAAAAAATCATGTCATGTAAGAACAACATTTTGTTGAAATTATGAAAAAAAAACAAGTGGTAAACAATGTGTTTAAATTTATTTTAATTATATGATATTTTTTTATTGTATAACATGGACTCCCATCCACTTAAGTACACAATATACTTTTTATACCAGAAATTATTTTAAACGAAATGTTTAATATAATTTTATAGCATCAATAGTTCAAAATTTGTTAACAGTGTAAATCTACCCTTTACACTACTGTAACCTCAAATTCATCCACCATTATTGCCAAGCATATGTATTTCACAGAGTTTCACAGGTAAATGTTGTTCTTTTCAACTTGATTGTTTGTTGAACTTTGCCTTGACAGTTTGCTATGAGTTGTTCTGCAATGTGTGAGTAGTCATCGTGTCGCATTGACTCTCACGTCTGCCTGTCTGTGTGTCTTCGGTTATGCACTTTGACAAAATGTAACAAATTGCAATGAGACTTTTTAACGTTAATACAGATGCTGCTGCCGCCGCAGCATCAGCACCGCCATTTACAATTGTTGTTGGCACAAATGTTGCTAGCGCTGTTACTGCTAGCGCTGTTACTGCTGTTCTCGCTGCTGTTGCAATACAAAGTAAAGCAATTTTTCGTTTCTTTTGTTCCTTACAATTTCGATAAGAAGAAAAACAAAAGAACAACAACAACAACAAAAAAGCCGACAACTTTTCAACCTTGTAAAATGATGCCGAAAAAAATAAAAGAATGTTCAATGCAATATACACGCATAAGTATTCATAGAGAGAGAGAGAAGAAAGAATGGCAAGAAGTTGTAGCAAGAGCCTGAAAGCTATGCATAGGTATGTGTCTAGAGTTCATTTTAATAACAATACACACACACATACATAAGTCTGACATGTTCTGGTGTTAAGCACTTTGGCGTATCCAATTGTCTTTTGTATGTGGCTGCATGTGTGGCTGTGTGTTTGTTTCTTTATAGGTTTATATAGATCATCCGGGGATTTATAAAGTTAAATGACTTTGAACTACATTAACACACATGTGAATATCTCTCATATATTATCACACACACACACATGTACATTCGCGTTTCCATGTTACACAAGACGAAATAATTTCCACAAAGTGTTTTGAGGCCAAATGTTATGAAATGTTGTTAGAATTGTAAGAAAATTTGTTAATAGAAAACATAACAGACAACAAAAACTAACGATGTTTTTGGTACATTCCCTCAAAATGTGTTTTTGTTTTGGTTGTTTTTGCAGCCAAACTCATAGGAAATAACAGCTAAAACCTATGGGAGTTAGGCGTTACGTTTAAGGGAGAGAATTGAGAACGAGGCAAGCAGCCAAAGTAATCGAAAACGAAGATTAAGGGTTAAGGTAAAGGGAAGGTAAGGGTAGGTAAGAAAGGTAAGGGTAGGTAAGAAAGGTAAGGGTAGGTAAGAAAGGTAAGGGTAGGTAAGAAAGGTAAGGAAGGTAAGGAAGGTAAGGAAGGTAAGGAAGGTAAGGAAGGTAAGGAAGGTAAGGAAGGTAAGGAAGGTAAGGAAGGTAAGGAAGGTAAGGAAGGTAAGGAAGGTAAGGAAGGTAAGGAAGGTAAGGAAGGTAAGGAAGGTAAGGAAGGTAAGGAAGGTAAGGAAGGTAAGGAAGGTAAGGAAGGTAAGGAAGGTAAGGAAGGTAAGGAAGGTAAGGAAGGTAAGGAAGGTAAGGAAGGTAAGGAAGGTAAGGAAGGTAAGGAAGGTAAGGAAGGTAAGGAAGGTAAGGAAGGTAAGGAAGGTAAGGAAGGTAAGGAAGGTAAGGAAGGTAAGGAAGGTAGGGAAGGTAAGGAAGGTAAGGAAGGTAAGTAATGTAAGGAAGGTAAGGAAGGTAAGGATGAAAAAGGTGAAGGAGATAAAGAATGTAGAGAAGGCCAAGAAGGTCAAGAAGATAAAAAAGTTAATGAAGTTAAATAAGGTAAGGGTGAAGAATGTAAAGAAGATAAAGAAGGTAAAGAAGGTAAAGAAGGTAAAGAAGGTAAAGAAGGTAAAGAAGGTAAAGAAGGTAAAGAAGGTAAAGAAGGTAAAGAAGGTAAAGAAGGTAAAGAAGGTAAAGAAGGTAAAGAAGGTAAAGAAGGTAAAGAAGGTAAAGAAGGTAAAGAAGGTAAAGAAGGTAAAGAAGGTAAAGAAGGTAAAGAAGGTAAAGAAGGTAAAGAAGGTAAAGAAGGTAAAGAAGGTAAAGAAGGTAAAGAAGGCAAAGAAGGTAAAGAATGTAAAGGCGGTAAAGACGGTAAAGACGGTAAAGGCGGTAAAGAAGGTAAAGAAGGTAAAGATAATAAAGAAGGTAAAGAAGGTAAAGAAGGTAAAGAAGGTAAAGAAGGTAAAGAAGGTAAAGAAGGTAAAGAAGGTAAAGAAGGTAAAGAAGGTAAAGAAGGTAAAGAAGGTAAAGAAGGTAAAGAAGGTAAAGAAGGTAAAGAAGGTAAAGAAGGTAAAGAAGGTAAAGAAGGTAAAGAAGGTAAAGAAGGTAAAGAAGGTAAAGAAGGTAAAGAAGGTAAAGAAGGTAAAGAAGGTAAAGAAGATAAAGAAGGTAAAGTAGGTAAAGAAGGCCAAGAAGGTAAAAAAGATAATGAAGTTAAAGAAGGTTAGGATGATGAAGGTATAGAAGATAAGGAATATGAAGAAGGTCAAGAAGGTAATGGAGGTAAAGAAGGTAAGGGTGAAGAAGGTATAGAAGGTAAAGAATGTAAAGAAGATAAAGAGAAGAAAAAGAAAAGTAGATTAAGAGGATAAAAAATGTAAAGAAGATAAAGAATTTAATAAAGATAAGGAATGTCATAAGATAAAGAAGGTAACGAAGGTAAATAAGTTAATGAAGATAAAGATTGCAAATAAAGTTACGAAGATGAAGAAGGCAAAGAAGGTACAAATTTAAAGTAGGTAAGTAAGGCAAAGGCAGGTAATAAAGCTAAATAAGGTCACAAAATGTAATGAAGGTAAACAATGTAAAGAAAATAAATAAGGTAAACAATATAAAGAAAGCAGAGGAATAGGAATGAAAGTAAGGACCATCTTTGTCGTGTTTTCATAGCCAGTAAAGGACCTGAAGGCCGGTGGCTAGCCCAACCACCAGGGTTCGTCGCTGACTACCAGCCGCTGTTCATGATAAAAAAAATCACGAACACCGTTGCCCAGGTGCCACCACGAAGGAGGTTGTGAGTCGGCTTGAGATGCAAGATTCACTTTAAATCCCCAACGGCATCCAGGTAAAGAAGATCACAAGAAGAACATTAACATATTTTGCGTTTGCACCCCATGAATGATATATAGGAGACATTTACGCATTTGTCTAAGTTAGCACGTTACAAGTTTTAGAATCATCACACAACGGGACAAAAAATTTTAACTACGAATGCGAACGACAGCTCTTTGAGAAGCGAGAAAACGGCTGAATGTTATGTAAAATGACCTCCTGAGTCTGAATCTCACCCCCCATTAACCCCATCACGCACCTTTTTTACGTGACGACTCCCCCCCCTCTTGTTTGTTTCTGTTAGATAACACTGCTTTGAATGAAAATCGATACCGACAATTTTACTGCTGCTTCTTAGGTGAAATCACTTCCTGAATCCGAATATCGGCCGCTTTTTGCCCCATCAACAATAAAGCATAAAAGGGGGCGTCTTAGAACTTAATCTCAGCTTAGAGGACAGAACCTTGCATACAAAATATCAGCTCGATAGCTCCTGGACTGACATACTACTCTAAAAAAAGGGCTGTTCGTATGGGTGTAGTAAGAGTAGTTTTTGTCCGATGTTGTTCATCGTATAACTTGACCTCTGCTTAGAAGAAGATAGAAGTTTGAGCACGATAGCTCTGAGACGGCTCTATGAAATAAAGCCCCAAAACAAAAATGAAATAAAGTCCCAAAAAAGTCAAATCACATCCCAAATTTCGCTGTTGATGTTTTCTGAACAAATTTTTAGGGCTTTATTACATTTTTGTTTTGGGGCCTTATTTCATAGATCCCTCTTCGACTACGGTTACAATTCAGTTTTAGTTACTGCCTTAACTTTTTGTCATCATTCATGTGAATCAAAAAAAAAGAGAAAGGGAACTTTCCCAGAAAATGTTACGTGGTGATTGAAAATGGAGGTGGCAATCAGATTCTACACTTCATATAACATAAGAATCAGCAGGAATAGTGTCGGGGCCGATTTTGATGCCGCGCAGAGTAATTTGAATACCGTTTGTTTTATGATTCATTACTTTTCGAAAATAGTCGATAAAGAAGTGAGTTTCATGCAAATACACTCTCTTTCCATATGTTTTTATACCTATTTTTTATATTTTCAATTTTAAGTTTGTGACCGAAATCACTATCACCTGGTCTTAATAAAAAATATATGCGTATGGTCGGTAATACAGTTTGTTTTACAAAAACATTGCACATTTTGATGTTTTTTACAAATTAGAAAATCTTGTCATGAAATTTATCTATATCTTCAATCAAAGTCTGTATTTTGTAGTCATATTTTATTTGCTGTAATTACATCGAAGTCGATAATGCAGTGTTAAACGGTTTGATTATTATTTGATATATATTTTGTCATGCGTACACTTCTTTGGGTTTATTTTTATAATTTTTTTTTTGTATTAACCATATAAAGTTGTTAATCAAATTCACTTCCACTGGAATTAATCAAAATAATGCAATCATGCATGTAGTCGATAATGCAGTGTCCATCAAAACTTAGCAGATTAATGTTTTTTGCAGTCTTTGAGAACATATTGACGAAAATGTATATGTATCATCTACATATCGAATTCTGTATTTATATTCAACGATTTGATATTCATATCTAAGTAATTATAAGTACATCGAAGTCGATAATGCAGTATTAAACGAATTGATGACATATTTTGTCGTGCATACACTTCTTTGGTTTTATACTCGTTGCATTAACAGCATAAATTTGATGATCAAAATCACTACCACTGCAATTAATCAAATCAGTGCATACATGTGGTCGATAATACAGTGTTCATCAAAACTTTACAGCTTAATGTTTTTGTGTATACTTTGAAAACCTTTTATGCAAATTTCTATGTATCATCTACATTTCGAATCCTGTATTAATACTTTATCGATTATTAATACATCGATGTCGATAATGCAGTATTCAAGTTTTGTTAGTGTCGTTTTTTATCTATGTGTTAATTTGTTGGGTAAAAGTTCACAACAAACAAATTGTTGCTAATAAATACCACATTAATCTAGTTACTTGAAAGTCGATAATGCAGTGTTTGTTAGAAACTGTAATCATCGGTAAGAATACGAAATGACGGAAAATTTTCATTGACTGTCCTATAATTACGACCGTTATTATTTTGTTTTTTTTTACTTTTTGGAAAATATACTAAAGTCGATAGGGCAGTGTTCCGTTAAAGGGTATAGTTGCTGAAATTTGTATAGCATAGCTTAAATGTATATAACCAGAACGAACTCCAATTTTGCGATAAAAAAAATTAGATGTTCCTTATAAGGCCTAATTACGTACCAAATTGATTACATTTCTACTGAGTCGATAATGCAGTGTTTGTCAGAAATTAAAATTATTGATATTTACAAAAATGGCATAAATAATTTGCGACTATCATACAACTTCGATAGAAATATATATATATCCAAAAATTATTTCAATATGTCTCAAAGTCGATAATGCAGTGTTATAGTAGATGCTAACGCAAATTGTTTGAATTTGTTATTAAACTTTTTGTATTTTGATTGTTTTCTATTATAATTTTTCTATTATATCGTGTTGCTTTTAAAAATTACGTTTCTATAGGGTCGATAATGCAGTTATTGTTAAAAACGGAAATAACAGATAGTATGAAAATATCGCAAATTGTTAATAACCTTCCTACGACGGTGACCGTTGTTATTGATTCTGGAAAATTAAAATATCCCCAAGTCGATAAGGCAGTGTTAATTTTAAGGGTAGATATTCATCCAAAATGTATGCCTTTTATTAAATGTTGTTGCATTTCAATAGGTTTCTATTATAAACAAGATTTTGCTTTTACAAATAAAATTTATTACATTTCTTTAGAGTGGATAATGCAGTTATTGTTAGAAACTAAAATAACAGATATTAAAAAAATATCGCAAATTGTACAATTCCCTCCTACAATTGTGACCGTTGTTATTGATACTGGAAAATTAATATATCCCAAAGTCGATAAGGCAGTGTTCATTTAAAGGTTAGATATTCATCTAAATGTTATGCCATATAGTAAATGTTGTTGTATTTCAATAGTTTTCTACTGTAACCAATACGAATACGCGATACGAGTAGTATGTGTTTTAGGTCGATAATGCAGAGTTTACCAAATGTTATTATAACTCTCGCACTTAGCCGTTTTAATATAAAAAAACACCAAATTCGCTTTTAATTACAAACCAGTGACATTTTTTATTAACAAAACTATAAATCCTGTATAATTTCACAGTGGCCCTCGCTTCTGTTTATTACTGTGCTACCTAAAAAATATTACAAACTAAGCTTGAGTAACAAGTGATTTTTCTTAGCCCTACTGCTGCTTGCGCTTTTTTTCTTGTCTCCGTTGTACAACATCCACTTTGCTGAAAATTGCTTCCTTGGGAGTTTTGATGTGTGGCCCAACACCGACAAAATATTGTAAAGCAAAAATAAGAAGAAAAACTAAAGATTTCCCAACGTTCATTCGACAACATTTACCAGATCTTATAGCTTAGTTGTGTTGTGGGCATATTGCTGTTCGTTATTTGATAGCGCCCAACTCGGCTGCCATAAAAACACTCACACTCTCACTCAGCACTGCACATCTCTCCGCTCTCTAAAGCTGTAAAAATTTAATTTGATTAAAAAATTGGCATCATACTTGATATATTGCTTATGAGTTTTCTAGTTTGTTAACGTTTTTCCATTACATTTTTGTTGTTGTTGCTGTTGATTTTTGCCAAAGAGATCCTTACATGAAGGCAGGATAATAGTATTTTATGTGCCTTTTGACAGTAGGGAAATGGAATTTTGTGTTGTTTTTTCTTCGAAGCCAAACTCCCTCGTCTATTTGTTAAGGCTTTTAGGAAAAGTTAAAGTTTTACAATTTTGATGAAGCGAAAAAACAGCACTCTAAAGAAATCACAAAGTAAAGTTGTTGTTGTTGTTGTGTATTTCTTTTTGATGCTTTAATGTTATACGAATTTTGGTAAATATATCAGTTGTAGCCGGTTGTGGGGCCCCGCAGGAAGACGCTTACGAAATTTTCTTTAACTAAACTATTAAGTGTTTAACAAGTGATGAAAAGGTTAAGTAGTTTTTACGTTGTTTATTTGTAAACTTTTGCTGCAGCTGTCGTTGTAGGTGCAGTAAATGTTTGAGGCAGCGTAGCTCATTGTTAGCTAAGCGTGATACAATGTGCTAACACTAAAAAGTTCAGCGTTAAGAAAGTGTTAAGTGGATGTAAATAGGTAAATATTTAAGACAGGGGTGTAATGGTTGAAGGATTGTAACTGGAAGGCAGTGTAAAGATGGAGTTTAGATAAGGAAATTAAGGAATAATACAAAATTAGCTAAGTGAATGCTGTAACAAAGTCTAAGGAAAAAGGTACTAAGATAGTTTGTACTTCAAATAATAGTAATCATACGTAAACTAATCACAACTTTCAGTCTTAATAATATCTCTCATACGGGACCTACTGAAATATTACATTTGTAATAATAATAATTAAACGCCACCTATTCACAATTTGTAGCCTGCTTAAAATTTGCACTTCTAATGATATCACTCATACGTAACCTGCGCATATTGTAATCAATATTAATCATACGTCAATAGAACAAGGTAGTAAAATAACTTACTGCCAGTATAATTAATATTAATCATACGTTGCTTAACATAGTAGGATAAAAAGTCTTCTATCACTTTATTAAATTATATATTAATATATCATTAATTTGTACAAGGAACTTCTCTCGCACACAATCGCTTTATATGCCAAACAGCCGATTAAATTACCATATTAAGGAACTATGTGTTCCCATTTCACCACCCCTCCCCCCCCCCCCCCTGAGATTACCAACCACACCATTAACATTAATTCAATCAACAACACTTTATGTACCGCCAACTTCCTGCTCAATTAATTATTAATCCCTAAATGTATGCTATATAAGTGAATATCACATATAAATTAATGCAACAATTAATGTTAAATATTAATTACGCATAAATTGTAGGAGAAGCGGGAGGATGTGGTAAATTCCAACAGCAATAGCCTGTTCATTAACTCATGTGAAAATAAACCGCTATAAATGTTAAAGCATTAAGTAAGTATAGCATAATTTTAGGTGTCTGCAGGGGAATACACAAATATGGTATGTAAATAATTTAATAGCTGATGGATTAATTATAGCGGAAGGGACAAATGTTTTTAGCAAACCATAGTATTTGTTGATGTTGTAACATGTTGTTGGTTGCAATTACGCTATTCAGTGATTGATTGATGTCACAGCTAAAGCAAAATACCTGCAGAGAAATGTTTTTTTAACGTTTGGCCAGATTGCTCGGAAACATACCGTAGTTGGCAGCCAACAAGCAGCAGTTGTTTAAATAGGAGTTTTTTTACTTAAAAGTTTTTATTAATAGACAAAAGTAGGTCAGTTGAGTAAATGCTAAGGAGTATAAAATATTTCAAAACTTGACAAATAGTCAATCATATAAAAAACAATTTTCCCCGTTGCCATCAAAGAATGAGAGATATTACATGCTCTTATTTTATAACTAAGTCAACGCCTAGGTCGTTTTTCAGCCCTTCTTGTGTTTTATAAAAAATTATAAAAATTTCAAAAATTATAAAAATTAAAAAAATTATAGAAATTATAAAAACTACAAAAATTATAAATATTATAAAATTATAAAAACTATAAAAATTATAAAAACTATAAAAATTATAAAAATTATAAAAATTATAAAAATTATAAAAATTATAAAATTATAAAAATTATAAAAATTATAAAAATTATAAAAATTATAAAAATTATAAAAATTATTAAAATTATAAAAATTATAAAAATTATAAAAATTATAAAAATTATAAAAATTATAATATTTACAACAATTATAAAAATAATAAAATCTATAAAAATTATAAAAATTTTAAAAATTATACAAATTATAAAAATTATAAAAATTATAAAATTATCAAATTTATAAAAATTATAAAAATTATAAAAATTATACAAATTTTACAAATTATACAAATTAAAAAAATTATAAAAATTATATAAATTATAAAAATTATAAAAATTATAAAAATTATAAAAATTATTAAAATTATAAAAATTATAAAAATTATAAAAATTATAAAAATTATAAAAATTATTAAAATTATAAAAATTTTAAAAATTATACAAATTATACAAATTATAAAAATTATAAAAATTATAAAAATTATAAAAATTATAAAAATTATAAAAATTATAAAAATTATAAAAATTATAAAAATTATAAAAATTATAAAAATTATAAAAATTATAAAAATTATAATAATTACAACAATTATAAAAATAATAAAATCTATAAAAATTATAAAAATTATACAAATTATAAAAATTATAAAAATTATAAAAATTATAATAATTACAACAATTATAAAAATAATAAAATCTATAAAAATTATAAAAATTATAAAAATTATAAAAATTATAAAAATTATAAAAATTATTAAAATTATAAAAATTATAAAAATTATAAAAATTATAAAAATTATAAAAATTATTAAAATTATAAAAATTATAAAAATTATAAAAATTATACAAATTATAAAAATTATAAAAATTATAAAAATTATAAAAATTATAAAAATTATAAAAATTATAAAAATTATAAAAATTATAAAAATTATAAAAATTATAATAATTACAACAATTATAAAAATAATAAAATCTATAAAAATTATAAAAATTATACAAATTATATAAATTATAAAAATTATAAAAATTATAAAAATTATAAAAATTATAAAAATTATAAAAATTATCAAAATTATTAAAATATAATATAATATAAATATAAAAATTATAAAAATTATAAAAATTATAAAAATTATAAAAATTATAAAAATTATAAAAATTATAAAAATTATAAAAATTATAAAAATTATAAAAATTATAAAAATTATAAAAATTATAAAAATTATAAAAATTATAAAAATTATTATATAAAAATTATAAAAATTATAAAAATTATTAAAATATAATATAATATAAATATAAAAATTATAAAAATTATAAAAATTATAAAAATTATAAAACTTATAAAAATTATAAAGTTCATAAAAATTATAAAAAAATAAAAATTATAGAAAGTATAGAATTTATAAAAATTATAAAAATTATAAAAATTATTATAATTATAAAAATTATAAAAATTATAATAATTATAAAACTTATAAAAATTATAAAAATTATACAAATTATACAAATTATAAAAATTATACAAATTATACAAATTATAAAAATTATAAAAATTATTAAAATATAATATAATATAAATATAAAAATTATAAAAATTATAACAATTACAAAAATTATAAAAATTATAGAAATTATAAAAATTATAATAATTAAAACAATTATCACAATTATAACAATTATAAAAATTATAAAAATTATAAAAATTATAAAAATTATAAAAATTATAAAAATTATAAAAATTATAAAAATTATAAAATTTATAAAAATTATAAAAATTATAAAAATTATAAAAATTATAAAAATTATAAAAATTATAAAAATTATAAAAATTATAAAAATTATAAAAATTATAAAAATTATAAAAATTATAAAAATTATAAAAATTATAAAAATTATAAAAATTATAAAAATTATAAAAATTATAAAAATTATAAAAATTATAAATATTATAAAAATTACAAAAATTATAAAAATTATAAAAATTATAAAAATTATAAAAATTATAAAAATTATAAAAATTATAAAAATTATAAAAATTATAAAATTTATAAAAATTATAATAATTATCAAAATTATCAAAATTATCAAAATTATAAAAATTATAAAAATTATAAAAATAATAAAAATTATATAAATTATAAAAATTACAAAAATTAAAAAAAATATAAAAAAGAATAAAAACTAAAATACGTACAAAAATTATAAAAATTAATAAAATCATAAACATTATGAATTGATGTATGTGTGTTGGCTATGCAATCTCATGCTGGTCAAGCAATTGATATGAAACATTACCGCTATGTATTAGATGTACGTAATAATGTTTCTAGGGCATAATATCAGATATGCGAGGGGTGGCCGTGCTATTTCAGTAGATCAATATTAAAGTCCACAAAAAAATAGTTTTGAGGGTAACATGCATTACGTTTTGAAAATTGTTTTTGCATTTTGTAACCAGGTTTATAAGTAATTGTACTTGACGTGCTAACGTATAAACATAATTGTTGTCTGTATGTTGCTTATATGATCTTTTGCTGGTCAATCAATTAAGGTGAAACTTTGCCACCTCTTTATCGACATACCTGTTAAGGTTCCTATGCTAGTACAAGTACTAAGGGTGGCAGTGTAAATAATACAGCTTAAGAAATGAGCTGTAAGGATTTCAGTAATATATTAAAATTAACCTCCAATACATTAAGGACACCTCAAATATTTAGCTGTAGCGCCGAGAAATACCCTTTGTATTCGCTTTGGGTAGCAATTTCAATAGTGCATTGAAATTAACTGTTCATTACTGAACATATCTCACATATTTAACTGCAATGTCCAGCAAAATACTTGTGTACCCGACATTTTCCTTCAGCTCCTAAAAATATGCTTTCCTCAATCAAAAGTTAGACAGTGTTACAAACTGCATATACTTTTCAACGCCTACAAATATTCTATACATAACATAGTTTTTTTCGGCAGCGCTAAAAAATATGTTACACATTCTGCAATATTTTGCAAAGCCTTATGTTATACACTGAAAATAAGCTTTGAATACTCTGAACATACATACTTGAAAAATTTAGCTGCATCGTCAAGAATTATACTTTACATCGGCATGGTTTGCTGCAAAGCTTAAAAAAAGTCTTTGAATTCGCCAATCTAATATAGAGCTTCGAGTAATACATAGAAACTAGCTGTCAATACTCTTAACATACCACAAATATTTATCTGCGGCGTCTAAAAATATGCTTGACCTTTCACAATTTATTGCAAAACATTTAAAAATACGTGAATTGAATTTCTCAAATCTAAGAACATAACTTAAATTCAAAAACCCCTCATTTCGAACAAAATCCAAAATCAATTTAATACAATTAAAATTTCCTCCTCCTTAAGAGCCTCAAAATCTACTTTGCACTTTGCTCTTTACGCATGCAACACCATGTGCAACAGTGCCCTGATTGATTGCTACACAGCTTTGGGGGGATATGTAAAGCATTAGCAAATTGTGCATCTCACACAAGAAACACGTAAGTGAACTCATGTATTACAAACCTCTCAAAAGTATGCTATATCTTTTATATACATAAACAACAACAGCTTAAAGTTCAAGAACAATTTGATTTATACCGAAGCAACATAAAAGTTATATCTAAACTCTTAATAGCTGCAAAGTGGGTTATACAATTACGGCAAATTTAAAGCCACAAAGTAATAAGAAGCTTAATGGTGAAGATTGAAGGTAATGTAAAAAGTTTGCAACTGGAAGTATAGTGAAGCATTACAATTGCAATTTCCAATTAATAGTAAATTTTTGATTACACTACATAGAATGTGCGATTATAGTGTAAATTGGCATAAATGAAGTAAGGCCGGCTACATTCATACGAATGCCTAAAATTATGCTGCACTTTTGGTATATCATGTAGGATTACACGTAAGTATATTTAGTATACGATATGAAAGTTGGATTCCTCGATCGCATTGGGTGTATTGATATTTTTACTCGATTTCTAAAGTGGACGGAATGGTACATTTGTATGGGAGGTACCAAAAGGGGCGTCGATGGACCTCCAGTTTTTTCTACAAAACTTTATCTTGTTGTAGTTTTACTAAATATAGAATTAAGAAACGATCTAGTTGGATATATTGATATTGTTAATCGATTTCTATAGTGGGCGGAATTGTACATTTGTATGGCCCATTTTCAATACCGTAAGTAATATTGGGTAAATATTAACTTGTGCAAAGTTTCAAAAACTTTTGGTTTCGCCTTTTGAAAGTTATTGTGCGCACTAGCCGGACAGCCAGACAGACGGACACGGCTCAAACGACTCTAAAAGTCATGAATCGAATTTGGTTCAAAGAAATTTAGGGTCAAAAGTGACTCCTTCTATGTGTTAAACTTTTGGGTCGTACCAAATGAAGTATGAGCATCACTAAAATGTGGTAAAAAAATCATTAAGTCGTTCAAGCGCCTTAAATTATGCTGCATGTTTTGTTTGTCACGTACTCTGACCCACCCTAAACTTTGAAAAATTGATCTGTGATTTAAGGAATAAAATAAAGTGTTGCAATTCTTCGTCAACTCTAACGTGCAACGTTGCCATAATCTATTTTGTGAACACCTTAAAGTATGCTTTATTAATGAATAACAACAACAATTAAAATTGTTACAACATATTACAAGTAAAGTCAATAACGTGCTTAGAAATTTAAAAACCTGTGGGTCTGGTAACTGCAGAATTTTAATTACTTAGACATGACAAAGCGTTATAAGTGCCGGATATTAAGTAGCCTAACAGTATGCTGTACATAAAAACAGAGAAATTACAAAATTTGTCAGTCATATTGCAATCAGAAGCATGACATGCCAATTTACATGTTTTACAACAACTTGATTGATTTAGTAACATCACTAAAATACTGAATACCTATTACAAGCATATCATTAAAAATATAATGATATATAAAGTATACTTCTGGGCGTTAAATGTACTAACTTTTTTAATGAGACAATTTTATAATACAATTCATATGTATATTTTTTTTAATGTCCTATGCTATTTCGTAGCAATCTCTATACTGAGTAATTTACCTTAAATTTACAGCCTTGTTGTTTAGCTCTCCAATGTTGCTTTCGTTACGTTGCTTCCCAGCCTGTACCGTTTTCTGCTTTTTTCCTGCTCTCGTTCCCTTCCTATCTATGTGTATTTCTATTTGCTCACATTATTTTTAATTTCTCGAGAAATGTTCCAAAATATCCTCAAAGCATTTTACTGCATAAATATTTAAAAGCTACTTAAGCTTGCTCAAATACCCATGTCGGTAATATGTGTTTTCTGTTGTGCTGTTGCTATGTTGCATACTCTTAGGATGGCTTAATAAATAACAATAATACCATTAAAGTTTTCGTTATTTTGTTTTTTTTTTTATGTATCAAATATGTTTGTGATATTCCTATATCTCTGTAGCCAGGCGCAAGCGACATGGAGACTTACCAGAAAAATTCACTCCCCTCCCCCCAGAAATGTATACTCTGCAATTTCTCAACAATTTTTGTTATTATTTCATATTTTCATATTTTAGTTAATTTAAAAGACTTATGAATCTCTAATGAATGGCAACAAATATTTTCTACGAAAACTTTGCTTTTTTAATAATGTCTAAAGTTAATTAAATTTCATTAGATTTTTCACAAGTTGTTGTAGTACAACTCCCAAAAGTATACTTCATTTATAGACAATAAGCAATTTGTGTACTTGTAGCAATTTAATGAAGTTTTTTGTTGCCGCACACACAAAAAAAAACATTACTGTCATCTTCGACAGTAGAAGCGTCATATGTGTGTGTGTGTGTGAGTTACTTATTATTTTCAATATCATCATTTCTGTTTTGCATATTTTTAGGCGCCTTTTTTTGTTTACTTATTACACAGCATACTTTTGTGCATACTTTGATAAATTATAATTTAATTAAAATCTACAATGAGCTAGAAATTTCCAAAGAAATTTTCATAGAAATTTTCTCAATTCATTCCTTCTCATCGCCCTCATAAGATGCCAATGAAAAGTTGCCAAAATATCTTAGCTATTAGCTATCAATCAAATCGATTAAGTACAGTCTGACGATGAACATCAGTAGCGGTGGTGCCCAGGCGGTGGGTGATTGTGTAAAGAAATATTTGTTGTCGAACATAAATTCTATTAAAATTTTCATTTCATACTCTTGATGTGTAGTGTAGCGTCGCTCCACACTCCTTTGCACTAGCTAGCTGTTGCTTGTTCATTCATTGATTTATGTGCGTACACGTAGAAAATTGCTTTGCATACTTTTATTTGTTGCAATTTTAAGTGCATACTTTTAGGAATGTTTGAATAAATTATAAAATAGTTTTTAATTAAATACAATATCCATTAAATTGACCAAGCACACCGTCGTTATGTTTGTCGTACCAACTAAACGAGTACGAGGCAGAAATGCTGTGTGCAAAATATGAAACAAATAAAACTATTTAAATAACTAATAGAGTAAATGGGCAACGAGGGGCGAGGGGGGCGTTTGTAGGGAAAGTAATGTAGATAAAATTCGGTGAATTTTATTAAAGAGTTGTGAATGGATAATGGATTAATTCATATTTTCATAATTATATGAATAATTTTTTATATGATTATTACAGGATTTATTACACAACATTGTTATCTAGCTAATTCTTAAGCTATAAATTCCAAAATCCTGATTATAAGATAGTTCTGCGTCACCTTAAGTCTAAGAGTCTTTCTTAGTTTCTTACTCTACTCTAGTCGATAAGGCAGTATTAATTACATGATTTATTAATGAATGATTTATTACACAACATTGTGTTCTAGCTAATTTTTAAGCTATAAATTCCAAAATCCTGATTGTAAGATGGTTCTGCATCGCCTTTAGTCTTTCTCATTTTCTTACTATGACTGTCCTGTAGTCGATAAGGCAGTATTTGGTAGAGATTGTGGATGAATGATATATTAATTCACAATGTCGGTAACGCAGAATTTATAACACGACACATAGATATCTACCTGATTCTTAAGCTACAGAATCCTGATTATAAGACGGTTTTGCATCGCATTTAGCCTAAGTGTCTTTCTTAGTTTCTTACTCGTACTTTGACTACCCTGTAGTCGATAAGGTAGTATTAATTACATGATTTATTAATGAATGATTTATTACACAACATATTCTTCTGGCTGATTCTTAAGCTATAAATTCCAAAATCCTAATTATAAGATGATTCTGCTTCGCCTTTAGTCTGAGTGTCTTTCTCATTTTCTTACTATGACTGTCCTGTAGTCGATAAGGCAGTATTTGGAAGAGATTGTGGATGGCTGATATATAAATTCACAATATCGGTAACGCAGGATTTATTACGCGACACATAGATATCTACCTGATTCTTAAGCTACAAAATCCTGATTATACGACGGTTCTGCATCGTCTTTAGCTTAAGTGTCTTTCTCATTGCCTTACTATGACTGCCCTGTAGTCGATAAAGCAGTATTTGGTAACGAATGCTTGAATTAATTTATGTAAAACAAAATCTTGGCAATTTGAACCGAAATTGGGTATTGAACCCATATCTATAAGATATCACTGACAGTTTACTTAATAACCAGTAAGAAAGTTTCAGTCGGGCAACCCGACTTACATATACCATCACCCTCAGTTCAACAAAAAAATTTCTATTATACTGATATTATTACGCGATTCCTAAAGTGGGCGGAGTGGTATATTTGTATGCGAGGTACCAGAAGGGGCGTCTCTAGACTTCCAGATTATTTCCCCAAAACTTTATCCTTTTATAGCTTTACTAAATTCAGAATTTGGGCACGATCGTGTTGGGCGTATTGATATTATTACTCCATCTCTGAAGTGGGCGGAAAGGTATATTTGTATGCGAGGTACCATAAGGGTCGTCGCTAGACTTCTAATTTTTTATCCAAAACTTTATCCTGTTATAACTTAATAAAATACAGAATTTGGGTACGATCGTGTCGAGTGTATTGATATTATTACTCCATCTCTAAAGTGGGCGAAGTGGTACATTTGTATGGGAGGTACCAGAAAGGGCGTGTCTAAATTTCCAGATTTCTTCTCTAAAACTTTTTCCTGCTTGAACTTTACTAAATATGGAATCAATCGCGTTAGGTCTATTTATTATATTAATCGATTTCTAAAGTGGGCGGTACCAGATATGTATGGGAGGTACCAGATGTACGTGTACATTTGTATGGGATGTACCGGAAGGGGCGTGGGTAGACTTCCAATTTTTTTCCGAAACTTTATTCTGTTATAGCTTTACTAAGTACAGAATTTGGGTACGATCCCGTTGGTTGTATTGATATTATTACTCGATTTCTAAAGTGGGCGGAATGATGTATTTGTATAGGAGGTACCAGAAGGGGCGGGGCCATATAGCCCATTTGCAATACCGCAAGTAGTTTTGGGGAAATATTAACTCGTGCAAAATTTCAAAACATTTGGTTGCGTCTTTCGAAAGTTATCGTGCGAACCAGCCGGACAGCCAGACAGCCAGACGGACATGGCTTAAACGACTTAAAAAGTCATGAATAAAATTTGGTTCAAAGAAACCTAGGGTCCAAAGTGACTCCTTGTATGTGTTACATTTTTGGGTCGTATCAAATGATATATACCCTCATCCCTAAGGGTGATGGTATAAAAATGTACGTATGGTCGATAAAGCAGGTTTTGGCAAAAATTTGCATGCTAGTATAAGTTTGATGTTTCTGGATAACTTATAAAACCCAAACCCAGACTCAGATGTACTCAAAATTTTTTATAATTTCACCGAAGTCGATAATGCAGTATACAATGATTGGTGAATACATATTAAGTTGATTTATATATGTCTTTGTAGTAGGATTAATTATGGTGGCTCATGAAGATAATTTTTATTATATTACAATAGGGTCGATAAACCAGTGGTCGTAAAAAGATAAAGCAGTGACATTAAAAAAACCATAGTTTATGAAACTAAACTCTTTTTCGATTTGTTTATCTACTCATTGCATTACCACTAAAAAGTGGTTTAACAAAATCACTACCAGTTTACTTAAAAGAAATATACGTATAGTCGATAAAGCAGGTTTTGCAAATAAAACTTCGTAAGTTTGTATGATTTTAATGTTGCGGGATAACTTCTCAAACCCAGACCCGGGATTTGCTTACATTCCGAATTCTGTACTCATACTTATTGGTTAAGTATAATTTCACCGAAGTCGATAATGCAGTATACAATGATTGTTAAATAAACTTATCCTATCTTTGTAAATTTAAAAAAAAATAATTTCTGATTGCTTAGAAAATCAATTTGTATTACATTAGAATATAGTCGATAATTCCATGGAACGGCATGATGGTTAGAATACGCGACTACCATGTGGGAGATCCCAGGTTCAAGTCCTGGCTCCAGTCATCTAAAAAATATTTTTTTTTATAAGTGTCGAGTCAATCGGCATGTCTAGTACAATATTCTCAAATTTTATGTTTTATATTTTATAGTCGATAAAGCAGTGGTCGCTTCAAATCAGGTGTTTGAATATATATTTCCTTTATACTCTACATATGAATTACATTAAGATGATCACCTATACCTGATTTCTTGTTTTAGTGAAAAATGTTTTAAGGTCGATAACGCAGTTTGCACTAAAACAACATGGACATCTGAGATATAGAGACAGTTTTTTATAGATACGTATTGAAAAAGGTGCTACTGATTTTTGTTAAATTGCGATTTATTGAAATTTCACCTAAGGTCGATAATGCAGTTGCCACTAAAACAGCATAGGCTCCTATTACACTGCAGTTTTCATCTATAAGTCATGAAAAACTAGTTCTAAACCCAAAATCAATATTGATTTTATTAACTATATATGTATCGAAGTTTTTAATGTAGAATGCAGTGACTTGCGGTTTTGTATTTACAGTCGATAAAACAGTTATATTAGAAAGAATTGGTTTTGAGGAAAATTTATTATTTTTCGGTTTTTATACTCTTCTTATTACAAGGCTTCGCATTAACAAACCTTTATTACATAACATCATAGTCGATAAAGCAGGCGTGACTTGAAAGAATATATATTTTATATTCTTTCATTCCGATTTACCCATAAACTCTAAACTCTAAATTTACCCATAAATAAATCGGATGTTTCTTTCATAATAAAGAGGAAGGTATGCCGGTTAATAATGAAAAACAACATCAGCCAAATGGCCACCACGAGCACGGGACCATATGAGCTTACAGGACTATATCCTTTTCATGAAAATTTCCATAACCAAATCGCGAAATGGCTGCCCTATGTCCTTGATGGCCTCACGAATTTTATGTTTGAGGTCTTGAATCGACGCTAAGCTGTTGGCGTAGACCTTATCTTTCACGTGGCCCCAAAGGAAAAGTCGCAAAGTGTTAAATAACGAGATCTCTCTTCGAGAGATAACACGGTCCGGAAACTTTTCCCGTAAACGATCAATGGTTTCGTTGCTTGTGTGGCACATAGCGCCGTCTTGTTGAAAGTAAACGTTGTCCAGATCAATACTATCAAACTCCGACCATAAAAAATAATAAAAACTTCTCTCGATAGCGCAATCCATTCACCGTAACTGTTGATCCAACCTCATTTTCTAAAAAATAAGGTCCGATGACTCCGCCGGACCATAAACCACACCAAACAATCACACGTTGAGGATGGAGAGGCTTCTTAACAATAACACTTGGGCTTTCCGACAAGAGTTTGCTTGTTGACATAGCCACCGAAGTGGAAATGGGCCTCATCAGTCAAGATGATTTTTCGATGGAATTCCGGATCATTTTCATGCATTTCAAGGAACCAATCAACAAAGACACAACGTTGTTGATGATCGGCTGGCCTGAGTTCTTGTGTTAACTGAACTTTGTAAGCCGTAAGACCCAAGCCTTTATGCAAAATATGGTGTAAGGACGTTTGTGGAATGCCCAATCCCAAAGAACGACAAGGAATGGACAAACCTGGGTTTTCTTCAACACTTTGGGCTACAGCAGCAATATTTTCAGAGGTTCTTGAGCAACGTGCACGGGTTTAATTCTTCACATCACTAACTTGTTCCAAGAGCTCGATTTCTTCCACCAATTTTTGATTGCGGTCCGAAAAGGTGCTTCACGACGAAAATACACAAAGTGTCGATAATGCAGTTGCCTCTAAAACAGCATAGACCTTTAAGATACTGAAGTTTTACATATAAGTCTTGCAGAGATAATCCTAAATGTTTTTCTTATACCAAACTTCGTATTGCAAGTAAAAGCACGATCACATCTTCCTGATTTCTTGTTCTAATGAAAATTTGCTTAAAGTCGATAATGCAGCTTCTAAGAAAGCAATGTTTATTTATATGCAGTTTGATTTTGATAATTCAATATGTAACTTTATTTATTCCAAAACACTTCATGTCGATAATACAGTTGCCTCTTAAACGACAAAGTCTTCTAATAATAAAGTTGTAAGTCTTGAAAAGATAATCCTGAATGTTTTTCTTGTACACAACTTTGTATTGGAAGTAAAAGCATGATCACATCTTCCTGATTTCTTGTTCTAGTGAAATGTCGATAATGCATTTTTCAACAAACCAAAACTTCTAAGAAAGTAACTTTTTTATATATTAGGTTTGATTTTTGTTTTATGTACCTTGATTTAGTGAAAATACACTAACGTCGATAATACAGTTGCATTTAAAACAACACTGTCTTCTTGAAAATATAAAACTGAATGTTTTTTATACACACAACTTCGTATTGCAAGTAAAAGCACAATCACATCTTCCTGATTTCTTGTTCTAGTTAAAATCGCATAAGGTCGATAAAGCAGTTTTCACAAAAAATGCTTATAATAAAGCAACGTTTTTATATATGAGGATTGATTTTGATAATTCAAATTTTTGTTACATGTACCTTGATTTATTGCAAAAACACCATGTCGATAATACAGTTGCCTCTAAAACAACACAAGCTGCTAAGATACTGAAGTTTTACATATAAGTCTTGAAAAGATAATCCTGAAGGTTTTTCTTATACTAAACTTCGTATTGCAAGTTAAAGAAATGCCACATCTTCCTGATTTCTTGTTCTAGTAAAAATTCGCATAAGGTCGACAACACAGTTTTCAAAACAACAAAGCAAAGTTTTTATATATGAGGTTTGATTGGATTTGATAATTCAAATTTTTGTTATATGAACCTTGATTTAGTAAAAATACACTTAATGTCGATAATACAGTAACCTCTAAAAGAACAGAGTCTACTGGAGTTTTACATATAAGTCTTGAAAATATAATCCTAAATGCTTTTCATACACACAACTTCGTATTGCAAGTAAAAGCACAATCACATCTTCCTGATTTCTTGTTCTAGTTAAAATTAGCATAAGGTCGGTAACGCAGTTTTTCAACAAAAAAACAAGGCTTCTAAAAATGTTTTTATGTATGATGTATGTATGGTTTAATTTTGTTAATAGTGATTTTTGTTATATGTAAAAACACAGAATGTCGATAATACAGTTAACGCTAAAATAACGCAAATACTAAAGTTTTAAATTAAGTCTTGAAAAGTTATTCCTGAATGTTTTTTATACCCAACTTAATTTTAATTTTTAATTTAATTAACTTTAATCGCACTAATGTCGGCAGTGCAGTATTTTGTGGTTAATACATAAATATATACATTTATATTAAGTTTATGCAAAAATTGTTCATTGTTACGCATAAACACTATTTTATTGCAGTTCCCATATAGTCGATAAAGCAGTTATATTAGCAGTTATTTTGGCTACGAATTAGTTATGAGAATATGTGATATTTTTCAGATTGTTATTTAATTCCTCGTATAACAAATTACATGTAAGATTGTAAACAGCCCAATATTTTTATGAAAATCTCTAAAATTCCATAAGCTAATATTGTTTAAGCATGCACTGCTTTATCGACATCATCAACATGTTTTTATTATTAAGGTCGAATAGTATGTATTGCTAAACTGTGCACCGTTTTATCAACATTATGATATGTAGTTTACCATTATTTTAGCTACACGTTCCATACCTTCCTTTGCCGCCCTCGTTAACACTTTAGCTATCTTTCACAACTCTTCGACAAAGCTGTAAATAGTTCTCTTCATTTTACAAAATTGAAGTTGCACAAATACCATTGAACTGAACACAAACACGTTGAACTTCCACCAAAAGGGGTTGGCCATAGTAATTAATTCTACAAAATTCTTGTTAATTTATTTTTAACTTCATTTCAGTTAAGGGCAAAGCGGAAGATAAAACAAAACACAACAACAACCAAATGGTAATGGAATACTAAATTACTTTGTAAATGACTATGTGTATAAGTTAGTTTGGCAATTAAACTATTCTCGTGTGGGTGAAGAAAAATCAACAACGTAGCGAGAGAGAGAGAGAAAGAGAAAAAAGAGAAAATTTCGAAATCTTTTTAAATCTTTTTATAGAGACTTGACTCCCTGGTGCATTAACACAAATGTGATTTGTGATGACAAACACCTCCGCCCGCAAAGGATTCACAGCAGACAGGAAGTAAACACAGACACAGTATAGTATTGCTTTTACGGAAATTACTATAAAAGATAGAACTAATAAATTTGCTATTAAAGTTAAAAAGCTCAAGTGACGATGGCAAGAAAAGATAGATAAATAATGGCAAAGTTACAAGTGTAATTTCATTATTTCGCTACCAGGAAAGAGGGAAATCTAAGCTTAGTAAAGAGTAAACTGCATTATTGATATAATAACTTAGATTCACCTAAATGTAATTTATATATAGCATTTTTTTATGTTTGTTACAATATTTAAGATTCAAACTACACAAAATTATGAAAATTTGCAATAGCAGTATTGCAAACCGCATTACCTACACTCGTCAAAAAATAACCTGGCATGATTTTTTTTCTTATTTATAATTGTATAAATTCGCTCTGCAGTTGAGCTTAGTATCAAATATAAGATATCTTCAACCACAGCAATTGATAATTAGTTAGGATTTAACAATGGTAATGCAGTTTACAACTCCAACTATATTCGAAGTTTCGTGACAATATTGTATTGTCAATACTACGTATGATAAATTAATTCAAAAGTATTTATCCAGACGTCATATCTGGTTGTCGATAATGGCGTGTGCAACTTCATCATCTAATAAAGACTCATATATAGTTCGTGCAAACATTTTTGTTCGTCACCTGTTATTAAGAAAAAGTTATACATATCCGCTACCAGAAAACAATTTGGGATAACTGTAAAACTGCATTACCGATTCGTATAACATAACCTTGCATTGTATTCATTATAAAATGTCAATGACATAAAGCGTCAAATATATTTTATATGTAATTAAACCTTAAATAAAAGTAAATCTGAATGACAGTCGATTAAATAAAATATAGTTATTGTTTACATTTTAAAAATTATTCATAAATTTCCTGACAAAGACTGCCGGGGTAATGCAGTGTTTCCAAACAAAATCTTGTTAAGAGCCACAAACGATTGGAAGAGTGTTGTTTTCAATAAAGTTAATACATTTTTCACTTAAAATAAGAACAAATATTGGATTCTAATGGAAAACCGCATTACCGATATTTCCAAACATCACCTACTGTAATACCTATTTTATGTAGAACACACTGTATGAAAGCAACTGAATAAAATCAATACAACAAAATCATTACGTCGGTAATGCAGTCTATATAATGTTCCAAATGAATCGCCACTAAAAAATTTCAACAAAAATGTGCTGATAATAGAATTTTTTAATTTTAAATTTGTTGATCTTAACGGATTTGAAACCCAAATAACATATTATCACCAAAAATTTGCTAATAATACTATTTTAAGTTTAATGATAAACCGCATTACCGATATTTTCAAAAATCACCTACTGTAAAACCTATTGTATGTAGAAAATTGTCTAGAAATATAGCCCAATTGAATAAAATCAATAGATCAAAATCATAATGTCGGTACTGCAGTTTACATAATGTTTCAAATAAATTTAAATTGTAATTAAGGCTACACCATCAGCTCGGTACTGCAGTTTTTAACATTTAATTGAAATAACTACGTTTGCTTAAAATTAAATACTTGTTGTCAACAAGAATTTTGTACTGATGAAATAATATTAGAAATTATTGTTATACATCCCTTTTTAATCGTAGGTAGTGCAGTGTTACAAAATATTTTTTTGATGACGTTAAACAGATTCGAACTATCTCAAGGGACCCCAAATAATATATTTCTTACCGAAAATGTGCTAATAATACTATTTTAAGCTTCAATTTGATAAACTGTATTATCGACATTTTTAATGAATCTATAAATATTTTATGTAAAAAAATTACTAATCTGCGGGTAGTCCAGTGTTTCCTTACATACATATATGTATGGAAATAGAGCAAGACGAAAACGCTGCTGCTCGAAAAGTCTTCGGCAATAAACTCAATGGGCGGCGCAGGAGGGGGCTACCAAAACTCCGATGGATGGACCAGGTGAAAGAGCTGTTAACTAAACTTGGTGTGACGAACTATCTACGGAGCGGGTATTAGAGAATTGTCCAGCGGGTGTTGATTTAAGAACTGGTTTTCTATGTGGTGAGTCAAACTGGCGTATGATGCGTGCCATGGTGATTATCACTACAAATCAGTTGGTATCAATTGGTACTGCTCTGTGGAGGGAGCGGCTACTACAAGTATAAAATAGCTTTGGTAGCAGCCACCGGATCAACTTGAACTACTAATGGCCATAGCTCCCAGGCACATTAGTGTCAGGGCAAAGGGGTACTACTGGTTTTAACAGCCGTAGTTTCCAGGCGTAGTAATGGCCAATACACTAACAACTCCAAAATAAACGATTTTAAAAGAAAACATCTGTAGGCTGAGGGCATGGAAGTGGTCATCAGCGGAGTTTTTTTTTCAAACGAAAGTACGGGTTAGTATTATTATAAAGAATAGATAACTTAAAATAAAGTGTTTTTTTTATCCTGGAGTGGCTGAGGATATCCTGGCAGGCAATGTTATAACAGGAAGGATCAGTGTCTAGTAGAGTTAGATCTTTGTTTGCCGAGAGAATGCTTTACCATTAAACTGCTTGCTTAGCGCATAGAAGCAGCGGTTTGCAATCGATACTCGTCTCTTGATTTCCAGGTTGTTTATGACGGAGTCAACGTATAACACTTTAAAATTATAGTTTTCGACACTCACCGAGCGTCCTAAATGAGTAAACTCTTTATAACTTGGTTTTGTCGGCATTTATCACCAGACCCATATCTGCCGACCGCTTCTCATTGTATGAAAAGGCCGCAGTAATATTCCCCAGTTGCCGGCCAATAATATCTATATCATTGGCATACGCGAGCAACATGTGGCTTTTGTTAAAGATGGTGCCAGTCGTGTTTACTGCTGCCTTCTGCATGATCGCCTCCACTGTGATGTTAAAGAGATCGCATGACAGACTATCGCCTTGTCTGAAATCTCGCTTGCGGTAGAAAATGGCTCCGTTAGATTTGTGCCATTTTTCACTGAAGTCTTCGTGTCAGTCAGTGTCATTCCGCAAAGTCGTATCAACACTGCGGGGATACCAAACTCAGCCATAGCATCTAACAGCTTCTGTCGTATCGGATTGTCAAATGCAGCTTTGTAATCAATGAACAAATGGAAGGTTTCGATCTGCATTTCTTAGGTTTTCTCCAGGATTTGTCGTAGTGGGAATATATGGTCCATCGTGGATTTGCCAGATCTAAGGTCACACTGGTAAGGTCCAATCATATGGTCATATGTTTTAAAATTTCTTACATTTACATATAACGTAACATATTGAACCTTTAATGAGGCACAACAAAAAGTATGTGTCGATAATGCAGTTAATATCAAGAATATCATTATTTGACCACAATATTAGTAAATTGGCAGAAATGTTTACCTCAACTTATTAATAATATCAGGTTCTTTGAAGTAATTTGGATAAACCGCATTACCTTCTGTAATTGCTTTATTGTGTATAATAATTATTTGCGTCGATAATGCAGTTGGTAATATGACCAATTACTGAACATTCTGAATTACTCACATAACATTTTTGTGAAAAAATTATAAGAATGCGATTCGTTCACTAATCATAATCGCGTGATAATGCAGTGGTTTCAAATAGATTATTTAAATGAAAGAAGATATTTCAAATATCTTAGGGAATACCTAATAACATATTTCACACAGGCAATATGATTTTTGTGATAATTGTGTAAACCGTTTTATCGACATTTATAATAATATCATACTTATGTATGTTCTTTACAATAATACGGTTAAAATATTGCTCATGTGGATACATTTTATATTGAAAATACATAATTGCATATAAAATGGGGAAACATAGTCATGTCCATAATGCAGTATGGTTATTTGAAGTATTTTACATAATATATCATATGGATATATTATGTAAGTAATATAATGAAAATATCATAAAATTCAGCTAAATACATGTGTCGATAATACCGTTTCAACATTTAAAAGATCCTAAAACGTCACAAATTCCCCTATACGATACTTACTAACTTCAAAACGATATTAAATTATCATGGCATGTAACTTGGCAAAACGAATGATGTAGAACTTCTTCTTTTTTGGGCTACTTTCACGTGCAGTACTTAGAATTGAGTCCCAAAATCATATGTTGTACTGTTTTATGATCCGCCGTGATGAGAAAACAATTTTTGTACTAAAACATTACGTTACACAAAGCAACTCATCAGCCGCAATCAAAATCAGTAAATCATATTGCAAATTTTCGCCCAATTTCACATTCTTAACATACCTCTACGCCCTTCCACTCCCAGTGTGTTACTGGCAAAAAGACATCATTATTTTATTTTTTTTATTTACTGCACACACAGGAACATAACACATTACACCAGCAATCTAGCATACGAGATGCCCCTCTTCCTCCCCCCAACACTTACAAATGTACATTGCAAACATGTGTTCCTTTTTATTGAAGCAAATAACTTAAGCATCAGGATGAGAGATAGCACGAGGACAGGACATCATTTGACACTAAGATTCTCACATTACTGTACAACCCCGTCACGCTAGCAAGGCTACAACGAAACGAAATCAAAACAACAACACCAACAACAACAACTATAATAATAACAACACTAACTGCTATATATATATATATAGAACAATTTCTTAAATATCAACATGATATGGCAACCGTAATGAAGCAGCTGCCTCCGGGTGGAACAGGGGAGCATTGAATTTCATCTTCATGACATAGCTGAAGCAGAATGCGAAAAACAACTTGTGCTATTCCTCGTCCAGGATTCAATTTCGATATCAATGATGTCTCTTATGTTCATGTCCGTCGAAGAAATGTGTTTTGCTTTTTTTTGGTTTCATTTCATCTCTTTTCAAAGATATTTTTTTGTGTGTTCGATGGAGATCCTTTGTATTAGCCCCGGCTAATGGTAAAGGCAATGACGGTAATGGCTGAGTGGCAATGGGTATAAACCTTTTATTAGATTAAATACAACGACCATATCTTTGGAGATATACATTTCGTTGCTCTACATCTTCTTCGTCTTGTGCTTCATTGTGTCGACTTCTTTAGCTACCTTTAGACTTGTTTTTCGTTTTGTTGTCGAGTTCTCACAAGAACATTAATAGGTTAGTATACTTCTGCTGGGTGGAAGTATGGGGGGGGACTATGTAGTGGTATGTGTGTGTGTGTGTGTGTGTGCATTGACCATGTACAGCGTTTAGACATTGACATACTCTGACACTAAACTATTTTGTGTAACGCTCTGAAAAGCAAAATCTAAATCATTGGTTTCTAAGTTACAAACGTAGCTGTAACATCTTTATCGAATTTGCATAGATTTGTGTGGACACACATAATACAAAAGAGTGATGTGTATTGAATGAATGAATGGAAATAATTCGATTTAGGTATACCAGATTTCCATTTATACTATAATTAAGTTAAGAACGTTATGCCGTTTAATAGTTTATATGTTAATGTCTTTGTCTAATGGGTTACAATTTAAAATAGAATTGAGTATTTATTATATGGGTCACCCAAAAAGCATCCAACGATGCTGCCAGCTAATAATAGAACTACGGATTTCATAACACTATTCAATTTCAAATAAAACTAACCACGATCATTGTTTTACTATAAATTATATCCGAATTACATATCTAACAAGTCATATATGGCTCAATGCTGGTATGGTGACTCGGAGCGTATACGTTACACAACTCTATATAAATCATACGTAAACTAAATATGCTGACATTACTTGAGAGTCACCTATAGTATGTTAATTGTACTATAAATATATGCCAAAAATTGTGTCTACGTTCTATTGATATGTCGTATAAGAATATCGCAAATTTGCATGTCCTTTGGAATAAGACGTCCTTCCGATATGAGGATGGATTTAATAATTAAACAAGAATATAGTTTTACTAAAAATTTTATATGGGTTCACTTTTTTTCAAGTTATACATAACGTTACGTTACTTAACTCTATATAAATCATACGTAAGTTGACTATGATGACATTACTTTGGAGCCACCTCTCGTATGTTAAAAAATAAAAAAGATAATAACTCAAAGCTAGTGCTGACGTTCTATTGCCAACTATATTAAAAGTGTTAATGTCCTTTGAAACTGGAAGTCCTTCAGAAATAGGAAAGACTTTTAAAATTAAACAATATTATAGTTTAACTACAAATTCCATAGTGAACCCACATCTATCAAGTCATACATGGCTCACATATGTTGGGGAAGTGACTCACAGCGTATACGCTACGTTACTTAACTCTATATAAATCATACGTAAGTTAAATATGATGACATTACTTGGGAGCCACCTATCGTATGTTAATTTTACTTCTCGTTAAAATAATAACAAAGATAATAACTCAAAGCTTGTGTTCCATTCAGTTGCCTTAAATATATTGGAAACTTTAATGTCCTTTGGAACAAGAAATCCTTAGAAATAGGGAAGACTTAACAAATTAAACAATATTACATTTTAACAAAAATTATATAGTGACCCCACATATATCAAGTCATACATGGCTCACATATGTTGGTGAGGTGATTTAAAGCGTATACGCTACGTCACTTAACTCTACATAAATCATACGTAAGTTGATTTAGTAATTGTTGAGAAGCCTCTCCTCCTCCTCAACGTGTGACTGTTTGATGTGGTTTATGCTCCGAAGGGATCATTGGGCCTTACTTTTTAAGAAATAATGTTGGATCAATAGTTACGGTGAATGGTGATAAAAACATCATGAAAAAATAGCCTTTTTCCCCATATTTTTGCAATTTTCATGCACTAGATGCAATTTTTTTGGGTCGGTCTATTTGAGGCTTTTTTTGCTCTGGTTTAGATCTACAACTTTGCCAAAGACAAACAGAAAAAATTCCGAACGGTTTATGAAATATGGACTCCGTAAAAATGGTAAAAAAAAATCGTGTTGGAGTGAAAATATTGGAGTATCCATAAAAAAATGTTTCGATGTGATGGGGCCAAGTCCTTTGGGGATTTTTACAGTTTCGGTATATACTTCAAAAATAGCTGTGTACGAAGGAGGCACCAATTTATGTGTTGCACTGAGTTATCGGATAATAGCATGCAGTGTAAGTTCGAAAAAAGTATACATAATATCATTATACATGATTTTGTTTGATTTTTACCTGCAATTGACCATGTAATCAATTTGAAATTTGCAATCTAAGTTATAAAGGTTAAGACTTGTAATTTAAGTTAAAAAGGCATATAAGCAATAGCACTAGAGGAAATTTTGTTATTGAAAATTACTTCCTTTAACTCTAACCTATTGCTCGTATATGAAATATTTTTTGCGTATTGGTAAAACGTATGAGTAATATCATTGCCTATGTTACTCCATCCTACGTATGCTTAATATTATTTATACTATAGTCGTATGAGCAATCTATGTTAGAGACATTAAGCAATGTTATTTAATTTAAAAAGGCATACGAGCAATAGCACTTGAGTAGATTTTGTTATTGGAAATTACTACCTTTAACTCTAACCCATTGGTAGTATTCGAAATATTTTTTGCGTATTCGTAATATTATTGCCTATGTTACTCCATCCTACGTGTGCTTAATATAATTTATGCTCTAGTCGTATGAGCAATATTAATATACATCATGTTAGTATAGAATTTAACATCACCAGCAATTAATTCGAAATCCTCAAAATGTCCTACTGGACAGCCACTGGATACATATGAATCCCTTACTTGTGTCTATAGTGCCTATTTTGCCTATTGCAGAGTTTTTTTTTTAATTTTCTTTTTGCATATCTAGCGATACTAAACATTTCGCTGTGGTTTTTCTGCAGCTCTTTAAATATTCTCTCTTTATCTCCCTCCTATGCCTCCTATGCCAATTTTGTTGATTGTGTGGTCACATTAATAGTCCGACATCTTAATGATGCTCATTTTAAAGCCCAGACGAATTTATGGCTCCCCATTTCCGTTTGGTATATTATGTAAATCCCTAAAACGACCAAACACTACTTGAATGGTGGCCAAAGGATTAGCCCACAGAGCCAAAACGTTTTTGTTTTTTTTGGCACTGCGTTTTCCAAATTAAACGGCCGACACAAATTTGTGTGAGTGTGTGTGTGCAAAAGAGGCTGCATTGCGAGAAATTAATGAGAATTTTATATACTTCATATGTTGGTGAGAAAAAATGTTCTAATCGAAATTCTGTGTATTTTATTAAACAGAAATTACTTGTCAAAACAAAAGCGATTTTAATTTGTATTATACATTTTAATTACTTTCTATTCTTATGTGGGCTTCATACTATTTTTGGATTGTTTGTGTAAGAAGAGAGAGCCAGAGCGTTCGTAAGAGAATTTAGGTTAGACCTAGTTACAGTCTGAGAGTCCTAAATAATAACAAAGGGCGTATGAGTGTTAGATATGAAAGGAGGTAAATCGTACTTAAAAGGATACACTTTTGTTGCCCTTATATTGTCCAGATATGAGGTACAAGTATATCTCAAATTTTAATGTCCTTTGGAATTAGACGTTCTTCAGAAATAGGGAAGACTTTAAAAATTAAACAATATTATAGTTTAACTACAAAGTGTAATGAATCCACATCTATCAAGTCATGCTTGGCTCACATATGATGGTATGTTGACTCACAGCGCATACGTTACGTTACACAACTCTATATAAATCATACGTAAGTTAAATATGATGACATTACTTGGAAGCCACCTATCTTGTGTTAATTGTACTACATGAAAAACAATGAAGGAGATATATCTCAAAATTTGTGTTTACGTTCTATTGATATGTGGTGCAAGTATATCACAAATTTTAATGTCCTTTGGAACTAGAAATCCGTAAGAAATAGGAAAGACTTTTAAAATTAAACAATATTATAGTTTTGCTACAAATTCTATAGTGAGCTCACATCTATCAAGTCATACATGGCTCACATATGTTGATATGTTGACTCACAGCGTATACGCAACATTACACAATTTTGTACAAATCATACGTAAGTTAAATATGATGACATTACTTGGTAGCCACCTATCGTTGGTTAATTGTACTACTCGAAAAACAATAGATAATAACTCAATGCTTGTGCTGCCGTTTTATTGTTTACATATGTGGTACAATTATATCTTAAATTTTAACATACTGTTGAACCAGACGTCCTTCAGAAATAAAAAGACTTTTAAAATTAAACAATATTATGGTTTAACTTCAAATTCTATAATGAACCAATATATATATATAGTCATACATGGCTCACATAAGTTGGTGAGGTGCTCACAGCGTATACGTTACGTAACACAACTCTATATAAATCATACGTAAGTTAAATATGATACTATTACTTGGGAGCCACCTATCGTATGTTAATTGTACTACACAAATTTTAATATCCTTTTGAACTAGACGTCCTTCAAAAATATGAAAGACTTTTAAAATTAAACAATATTATGGTTTAACTGCAAATTCTATAGTGAGCTCACAACTATCAATTCATACATGGCTCACATATGTTGATATGTTGACTTACAGCGTATACGCAACATTACAGAATTTTGTACAAACCATACGTAAGTTAGATATGATGACATTACTTGGTAGCCACCTATCGCGGGTTAATTGTACTAAAGAAAAAGTTCTGCATCATTCGTTTTGTCAAGTTACATGCCAAAATAATTTAGTATCGATTTGACATGGCATAAATACTATATGGTGGCGTATGATTATCACAAGTAATATTCCACGTAAATCATACGCCACGAAGTACCACAGTGTTATTGTTACCGCTGCAAAATATACCCAGTTCAAAATCATTTGATGAATGGAAAAGTGAAACTGTAGCTTATGTGTAGGGAAACATTATATGAACAGATTATAGGAATTGTAACTACTTGTAGCTACTGCCTACTCCAACCAGCTCTCCCAACTTCTACGATATAACGCCTCTACTTCTGACGTTCCCGATACACAGTGGTAGCATATTGCGCATTCCATGGCAACCGCCGCAACAACCGTGCAAGGATATGAAAAAGGGCGCTCAGACGAATCCTGGTACGATGAAGAATGTCGCATAGCGTCTGAGAAACAGGATGCCGCGTATAGGGCAACTCTACAGCCAATTGTAACCAGGGCTGTTGGGGAACGGCACCAGGAGAAAGTAAAACGGGCGAGACAGCTATTTAAGAGAAAAAAACGTCAAATGAAGGAACGGGAGAACGAGGATATAGAGCGATACAGAGAGGTGAGGACCGAAAATTTTACCAGAAATTAAAAGCAAAAAGCTACGGTAATGGGCTCCTCTCCAGTAAGGACAAGGATGGAAATATGGTTACAGATACGCAGAGTGTGTTGCATATATGAAGAGAACATTTTCAGCAACTGCTGGTTCCAGAAGGCAGCGCACGTGAAGGTGTCACGCCAATTGTCGACGAAGGCTTAGATTGCCCACCACCAAGTCAAGCCGAGGTAAGAACAGAGCAATATCGCGGCTGAAAAACAATAAAGCAGCATGTGCCGACGGACTTCCGACAGAGCTCTTCAAGTCCGGTGGCGAGGAGCTGATAACGAGCATGTACCAGCTCCTACGCACGGTTTGGCTTAAAGAGTGCATGCCCGACGATTGGAATTTAAGAAAATCATGTCCTGTGCAGAAAAAAGGTGATCAAAGTGTGTGCTCCAACTACCGCGGGATCAGCCTTTTACCCAACGCATATAAGGTCCTGTCGAGTGTGCTATGTTAAGGACTAAAGATAGTGTTACCCAACCTGATTGGGCCTTATCAGTGTGGCTTAAGACCTGGTAAATCAACAACAGACCAGATATTCACACTTCGGCAAATTGAAGTGGAAAAGACCCAAGAGAAACAGATCGACACGTACCATCTTTTCGTCGACTATAAAGCTGCCTTCGACAGCCCGATACGGCAAAAATTACTCGAAGCCATGGCTGGTTTGGCATGGTTTGGTATTCCAGCGAAGCTTATACGCCTTTGCGGAATGACGCTGACTGACACGAAGTCTTCAGTGAAGATTGGTAAGGACCTTACGAAGCCATTCTATACCAGACGAGGCCTAAAACCTGGCGACGGCCTGTCGTGTGACCTCTTCAACATAGTGATGGAGATGAAAATGAGAAAAGTTGAAGTAAATACGAGTGGCACTACATTCAACAAAAGCCACATGCTACTCGCGTACGCTGATGACGTAGACATCATCGGTCCAAAACTGCGGGATGTGACTGCAGCCTTCTCAGGCATACAAAAGGAATCAGAGAAATTCGGTCTAACGATGAAAGAAGACAAAACGAAGTTATTAGCTTCAACGAACAAAGAATCTATTCGTTTGGAAAACTGCGTAATTTCGAGGTGGTAGATAATTTTGTCTACCTAGGCTCCGCCATCAACAATGCAAATAATGTCAGCCTAGAAATCCGGAGAAGAATTCTGCTTGCTAATAAATGCTATTACGGACTAAGCAAGCGATTCAATGACAGAGCCTCTCTCGATGAAAAACAATCCAGCTATACCAGATACTGGTTCTACCTGTCTTAATGAATGGTTTAGAATCCTGGGTTATGACACAACCGGATGAATCGGTTCTGGCAGTATTCGAGGGAAAAATACTCCGTAAAACATATGGGCCCATCATCGTTAACGGAGAGTATCGGCGTCGTATGAATCACGAGCTGTACGAGCTGTACGAGCTGTACACAGACATTGATGTGGTCAGACGTATTAAGGCGCAGCGGTTGCGTTGGCTAGGTCATGTTGTACGCATGGACAAAAATGCTTCAGCTCGAAAAGTCTTCGACAAAGAACTCGATGAACGGCGCAGAAGAGGTCGACCAAAACTCTGTTGGAAAGACCAGGTTACTAAGAACCTTTCAGAACTTGGTGTGACTAACTGGAGAAGAAGCGCAGAAGATCGAGGCGCTTATAATATTTTTCTACATGTAGTATATAATCCACTGGGATTGCATAGAAGTACCAGCTAAGTAAGTAAGTAAAGGAATTGTAATTGTTAATTTTTTTTAAATCAGACTAGTGGTTCTCGAGTTATGTCAAACAAAAGAGCCTAAAAAGTGACACACTCCCCTATACGATACTAACTTCAAATCGATTTTAAATTATTATGGCATGTAATTTGACAAAACGAATGATGCAGAACTTCTTCTTATTGGGGCTGCTTTCACGTGCAGTTCTCCAAATTGAGTCCCAAATCTAAGAGTTGAAAAATGTTGTACTGTGAAATTCAGTTAATTAAATTCACAGTTTGTCTTTTGTTATCACTGAAATGCATTAGCAAACATGTAAATGAATCACGTTTAAAATAAATATCTCTTATGTTGCCGTTTTTAGTAGTATTTGTGTATGATAGGCAGCAGTTTACAGACCTGGCACAAACGTGTAATATACTAAGCACAGTGGGCTCATTGGTGTTCTTCGTTTCATTATGTATTATCTTATTTTTCCTAAGGACCAACAGTTGGTGGCACCAAATATTTCGTCTTTTTCAGCCCACTGTTGGTATGCCACAGGCATATCTCAAGCTGGAAATCACCAAATAAAGCTTTTGTTTAGCTTAAATTTATTTTATGTTATACTTTCACTTTGTCTGGCTTTCAGCTCCTCCGCGCCCTTGCCTTGGTCGTGGCACAATTAAACATATAAAAACGTAAAAGCCACTAATGATGCCGAGATCAAGCCAACGTATAGTGGCTGGCTTGCATTGCCAATAAATTCACAAAAATAAACACACACACAAACACGTTGATATAGATAATGAGAAAGATACACAGGCAGTCAGTGTGGCTCAAAATAAACACTGATATCCTTTTGATATCCTGCACACACAGAGGCACCCTGATTTCAAAACACCAGACTCTCTCTCTCTCTCCCTCTTTCTCTCTTTTGCTCTCTATCACTGGTTCACAACAAAAACCTTAACATTAACGTTATGGTAAAGATAATGTCCTTGTTGCTGTTATTGTGAACGTATCATTGTTGTGTGGTAGGTTATGATAATGCGTGTGTGTATGGGTGTGTGTTTGCCTTATCATATATAATAGCATACAAGAGTGTAAGTGTGTTTATTGTATATACGTCTGTTTGCTTTGTTTTGTTCTATTAAATCTCGCACTCTATCTAAATGTGTAGCATACTTTTTGACGTTTATACGTTTGAATATTTGTTTTATGTTTTCCATTTTGCTTTCAAGCGGCTTTACATTTATTCTCTTTCAATTTTATCTGCCTGCTTTTTTGTGCTCTGTGCAAATTAATGATTTTTAATATTCAGGCTTTTTTTATGCTAAAATGTGATTTAACTTTCCCACACACAAACACATCCATTATGATATTATTTATGTATAAAGCATTGAGTGAGAGAGAGAGAGAGAGAGGGCAGGTGATGGCAAGAGCTCAAAGAGCAATGACAGGATTTATGATTTTTAGCTGAGGGAGTCGGGGGGTTACTTTAGTTTGTGCTGTCCAATTAACCTGACTGATGCTGTCAAACACATTTTGTGTAAAACATAAAATCAGCATTACTTAAAGCTTAGGCTGACAAGGATTTGATTTAAAGTAAGTGCAGCAAGTGTAACGCATTTTTAGCTAAACAGGACCTTGACCTTAAATCGATGGAGCAACAGAATGTGGGCATTGAAGGTCTTATTGAAACTTATTCTAAAAGTGTTATTCAGGGCTTAACTCATTGGGAAGGTTTTTAATGTTAAGTATCAGTTAACTATCCTTAAAATGCTCCAATAGATGTTGCGCGGCTATTAAAATTTCACTAACAATAACTTCTCTTTTCCTAAAATCCATATTAAATTTTTTTTCAATACCTGTGATTGATATCATTTAACATGAATAACACAGTACCACTTTTTTTTAGCTCATTTATTTGGGACTCAATTCTGAGAACTGCACGTGAAAGTAGCCCCAACTAGAAGAAATTCTGCATCATTCGTTTTGTCAAGTTACAAGCCATAATAATTTAATATCGATTTGAAGTTAGTAAGTATCGTTAGGGGAATTTGTCACGTTTTAGGCTCTTTTGTTTGATATAACTCGAGAAGCACTAGTTCGATTTAACTGAAACAAATTTAAAAAATTAAGAATTGTAATTCCTTTAATCTGTTCATATAACGTTTCCCTACACATAGGCAACAGTTTTACTTTTCCATTCATCAAATGATTTTGAACTGGGTTCATTTTGTAGCAGTTACAATAAAACTGTTGTACTACGTGGCGTATGATTAACGAGGAATATAACTTATGATAATCATACGCCACCATATAGTATTTTTGTTACATCAAACAAAATAGCTTAAAACGTGACAAATTTCCCTATACGATACTTACTAACTTCAAATTGACATTATATTATTATGGCGTGTAACTTGACAAAACTAATGATGCAGAAATTATTCTTTTAGGGGCTACTTTCACCTGCAGTTCCCAGAATTGAGTCCCAAAATCATGTGTTGTACTGTATAATATAAATACTTATTGTTTTTGTGTTACAATTAAAGGTCAAGGAAATTTTTTTTTATCATAACACAATCTCCTATATCAATATAAGTCACAAGCATTTCTTACTAACATTGCACGTCTTAACCCGATCATGATATTAATTTTAAACTTTGTGACTTTCTACGTTTCTCTTCAAAGGTAACTTCACTGTTTTAATTCTACCAAGTAGACTTAATAGCACTAAAATCGCATTTAAAAACCTCCTTACGTATACTCAATATATCGTATACATAATAACAATCATACGCCGTGCCTTTTATCATATTAATATTAATCATACGTATTATTTTTATTTATTTTTTCTTAAAACTTAAACTTAATTTCCCTTTACACCCCATGAATGAGGAATAGGAAAGCTTCTCGCGTTGTTGTGAATTAACACCCTTTCTATTTTTAGATTCACAACTAACGGCACCTACTTGTTTATCTAAGAATGCGAACGTCACTGTTTGAAAATCTCTTACTAGACATGCCGATTGACTCGACACTAATACTGCGAAGTTGCTGTCGACAACATCCCAAGGGAATTGTAAAGGAAATATCATTCAAAATTCTCGGCCTAGGAAGTAGTGTACAATCATAATAAATACAGGATGAACCAAATGTCCGTTTATATTTAAATAGGTAGTTGCGTCGAGCAATCACGACGGGATGGATAGAGCGCTAACGAAATGCAAGAGCAGCCCATGGGAACTCAGCGCCAAGGCGTCAATCGTGCGTTTTGCTTATCCGCACAAATAGCGCAATAATGAGCCTTCGACAATAGCACCATGAAAAGATTAGGCTTCATTACAACATACGGCATTGACATTATGATCCATCGCTCAGTAGATTAGAAAAAGGCTGCAGAGCAATCTAGTTGTGAAATCCGTTGTGAACAATCTAGACTCTCCACGCGAAAGCGTCTTAAATGCGCCTACAACATCTTTCCATCACTTTCTAGACCTACCATCTTAGCCAAATCGAATAGTACACGAATAAAATATATACTCTCAGGCAGCAGATTGCTAACGAAATGCAAGAGAGGTTTACCAGCTGTACCAATATTTTTTTTTTGCGTACGAATCACACTTTCGCCTCAATGGTCATGTAAACAGGCATAATTGTAACAGAGTGACAATAATTCTTAAGTAAAACATAAAAACCCTATGAAGCTACCCACGGTAACTGTTTGGCAAGCATTGTCAGCAAAAGTCATTCGTAGTCCACACTTTTAAGCAGAGCAAATACAATATGCTTGTACAGTAAATATTGAGTAGTATTTAGTCCAGTTACTGAATTTTCAGCGCCACCTAATTTCATCTTCTGCTATAGGGGCGACATGTCACACCTCCACTAAATCACTTGGGTGAAGATTGCGGCTCTAACCAAAGACTTAATGCCAACGTGCTACTTGCTTTTGAGGAAACCCTTTTGAATAAAGTTTGTAACCGCGGGTCTCTTGTAGAGTAACGTAAAAGGAAATACAAATCATTCTAAGAAACTCCTGCCAAGGGATCCTCCCAGACGCCCTTTATAAAATAAAAATAGTTTATCTTAAAAGTGTAACCTAAATGTGCGCCCTTCTGGCACAAAATGCATGCATAGCGCATTTCTTGCTTTAAATTATAATACTTATATGTAAATAATTATACTTCTTCTTAAAGACTGACAGGATATTAGTGTCTTTATGCGATACATTTTTATTGCCGTAAGATAACACTAAAGGATGAGTAGGACGTTTTTATTTATCACGTCTCTATTCACTTACGTTAACACATATGAAACCCAGGTTTATAATAGGTCACCCAGGATGTTGTAAGGACTTTAAGGATATGAGTGGCACCAAACGGAATAGTCTTTGTTCACGTCATGTACTAGTGAGGGACTTATAGGACTCTAGTAGACTTAAAAGGATGTCGTAAGGACTTCCATGATATAAGTGAAATCATACGAAACAATTTAATTCCCTAATGTTTCACTAATAAACGCGACAGACTCAGAAAGGACTTGCAGGATGTCATAGGGTCTGCCTGGATGTAAGTTCTGTACTATGATTCGTAGAGTATCGTGCCAGGAAATAAGTGATCTCACACGAGCATACTTTCAGTCGCGCAAGGTGACCCAAATTCGACTCGAGCCGAACTCATAGGACCTCGTCAGGTCTGCCAGGATATGGGTGACTATATATGATAATTTTTAATGCAGTCAGGTATCACTAAAGGATTTGCAGGAGCCTACTGTGACTCAAAGGACTTCGTTCGGTATCTAAGGATATAACATACATAACATACATAACACTCTATAAATAATAATACTCATATGCAAATAAATCTACTCATACCCTCAATGGACTTTATATTAATATAAATCATACGTCTGTACACAATTCGAAAACTCACAAACACGATGAGTTTAGGGTGTTTCAAAAGAGCATGTCAGCGCATTTCTTATTAGCTTTTATAAACGATAACAGATATATATGGATATAATAATACTCATACGCTCTATTATACTTTATATTAATATAAATCATACGTCTGTACATAATCCGAAAACCCACAAACACGATCAACTTTGGGTGTTTCGAAAGAGCATGTCAGCGCATTTTTTATTAGCTTTTATAAAGGATAACCGATCTATATGGAAATAATAACACTCATACGCTCTATTTGACTTTATATTAATATAAATCATACGTCTGTACCCAATTGGAAAACCCACAAACACGATCAACTAAGGGTGTTTCGAAAAAGCATGTCAACGCATTTCTTCTTAGCTTTTCTAAACGGTAACAGATCTATATGTAAATAATAATACCCATACACTCTATTGGACTTTATATTAATATAAATCATACGTTTGCACACAATTCGAAAACCCACAAACACGATCAACTTAGGCTGTATATTAATATAAATCTAACGTTTGTACCAAATTGGAAAACCCACAAACACGATCAACTTTGGCTGTTTCGAAAGAGCATGTCAGCGCATTTTTTATTAGCTTTTGTAAGTAAACGGTAACAGATCTATATGTAAATAATAATACTTACACGCTCTATTATACTTTATATTAATATATGTCATACGTCTGTACCCAATTGGAAAACCCACAAACACGATCAACTTAGGGTGTTGCGAAAGAGCATGTCAGCACATTTCTTTTTAGCTTTTGTAAACGATAACAGATCAATATGTAAATAATAATGCTCATACGCTCTATTGGACCTTATATAAATATAAATCATACGTCTGTGTGCAATTGGAAAACCCACAAACACGATCAACTTAGGGTGTTTCGAAAGAGCATGTTAGCGCATTTCTTTTAAGCTTTTTTAAACGATAACAGATCTATATGGAAATCATAACACTCATACGCTCTATAGGACTTTATGTTAATATAAATCATACGTCTGTACTTAATTGGAAAATCTACGAACGCAATCAACTAAGGGTGTTTCGAAGAAGCATATCAGCGCATTTCTTTTAAGCTTTTGTAAACGAAAACTATCTATCTAAATGTAAATAATAATGCTCATACGCTCTATTGGACTCTATATTGATATAAATCATACGTCTTTACACAATTCGAAAACCCACAAACACGATCAACTTAGGGTGCTTCGAAAGAGCATGTCAGCGCATTTCTTGTATGCTTTTGTAAGCGATAACATGTCTATATGTAAATAATAATACTCATACGCTCTATTGGACTTTATATTAATATAAATCATACGTCCGTACACAATTCGAGAACCCACAAACACGATCAACTTAGGGTGTTTCGAAGGAGCATGTCAGCGCATTTTTTATTTGATTGTTTAAATGATAACAGATCTATATGGAAATAATAACACTCATACGCTCCATTGGGCTTTATATTAATATAAATCATACGTCTCTACGCTATTGGAAAATCCACGAACGCGATCAACTTGGGTGTTTAGCTTTGGTAAAGGTATAATACTCAGTTTTAAGCAATAACAGATCTATATGGAAATAATAACACTCATACGCTTTAAATTTGACTTTAGTGTTAATATAAATCATACGTCTGTGTGCAATTGGAAAACCCACAAACACAATCAACTTTGGGTGTTTCGAAAGAGCATGTCAGCGCATTCTTATAAGCTTTTGTAAACGATAATAGATCTGCATATATGTAAATAATAATAATAAATAATAATACTCATACGCTCTATTATACTTTATATTAATATAAATCATACGTCTTTACAAAATTGGAAATTCTCCGACGCAATTAACTAAGGGTATTTCGTGGCCGTTTTCTATTCTACAGTTTTTAAGCGTCGGTATGATAACAGATATATATGTAAATAATAATACTCATACGCTCTATTATACTGTATATTAATATAAATCATACGTTTGTACTTAATTGGAAAATCCACGAACGCAATCAACTAAGGTTATTTGATACATACTACAGTTTTTCAGCGTCAGTATGATTGGCTTCTCATCTAGTGTTATAATTTAATAAGTTTATATCCTAACATCGTCGTTCGCTTAGACTCAGTCACTGAATCACACATATTTCAGTGACAATTCCTGGCCACCGCCGTCTTATCCTGGAAATCGGAGGATACATGTATATAACTATTAATATTTGCTTTAATAAAATTTATATTAGGAAATTATACATACTGTTGTACTACTGTCAAAATAAATTATAAGAACAGCATAGCAGTGACAATTCCAGCCCAAATCGGCTGGGGTTCTGTTTACAAGGAAAAGTGAAAGATGGAACATGTCTCATTTTTATTGACCAGTATACTCGTATCTTCACCAGCTAGTCAATCACTATGGCTATTCGATTTATTATTACTCATACGTAGACATTGTCTGAAATGATTTAATAATAATCATACGCCTCTTATCGATATTAGCAGTTTGTGTGATATTTACGCGCCTTTAAAATAGTATTTTTATGCAAACACTCAATGTCCTTCCTACTGCCAATGAATCCCTGTTGACACATTCCTCATAAGCATTTTAAAACAGTAACAGAATATAAATAATACTCATACGCTCTATTACAGTTCATATAAATATAAATCATACGCCTGCATACAACTTCACAACCGGAATTCAACTCAACTACTTACAGCACCAAACACATTGCTCATTAATTCGCCCCACATCAGCTGACCTAAATACCAGCCCATATTGGCAGATTTTCTTGCCAAAGAGAATACTTAATAGCAAAGAAATCATCTACATCACTACATTGCAACTCCTCAACTACTTTAATTCATGTTACTTCGACCACCAATGCCAGCGTAAAGCAGCACTTTCAAATCATCTCGCTGTCGCCACTTAACATAAATCTCTCGCTACGAATGTCCCGAATTAATTATTAATTTGTGTAATGTGAAAAAATATATCCTGTAAATTACAAGGACACACCGTCATCGTGCTAGGCTTATAAAACCCACAACTCAAAAAGGTGAAGCAAAAACAAGAACCCAAGAAAAAAGCAGAACCTTCAAAAAAAATCACTCCCAAAGAGTGACAGTAAAACAGATGAAGTTGAAAAAAAAGAAATCAATTAAAAAAAAAAGTTAATTAAACCGATGAAAAATTATAATGGGCAGCAACCAAAAGGAGTGGTAGTGGTAGTGAGTGGCAGGGCGTTAGCATCATACAGCTATAAAGGGCACTTTACCTGCAAAGCTCCTGGTAATGATGATGACTAAGATGATAACGGTAATGTGGAGATGACGTTAGTGTTCGCAGCACACGAAAAGAACTCGTACAAATGTATATAAATTGTATTAACAACACTACAGACAGTTTTCTTGTGCTGTTTTACGTTTTCTCTTTATCTTTCTCCCTCCCTCTCTCTCTCTCCTCTCTTTTCCACTGTTTGCACTGCCTGCGGGTGATGAAATTGTTAATTTAACATAATAAATATAAAAAATTAAAGAACGACAAAAAGAAAACGAAGAACGAACGTACGCACGCACGCACAGTAAAAAGGTATTTGGTCAAGGTACCCAGGAAAAGGTTAATTGCGTTGAAACAAAATGTTAAATTACAAACACTTTTACACAATATTTACATACCAAAGAAGTTGTCTCCGTCTACAGGGCAGAACGCAAAAACAAAAAAGATCTGTAAGTAAAGGTAGAGAGAGAAAAAAAACTGTCAGATTGGTTAAAGAAAATGGAGTAGAAAAATACGATTATGAGGCGAGAAAAAAAACTGTAAGTAAATATTATATTAAGGACATGAATTGTAGTGTAAGAAATTTAGTGAATAGTGTTAAAGTAATCAAATGATTTTCAAGAAATTACCTACAGTACTTAGCTAATTTTTTTGGATTTTATAGAGACCGTTACAGATTGCCGCCTTGGGTCACATATTTAAAAATCTAATATTTGCATCAGCAATCATTGTGTAGATTAGGTCGTCGAACATGTCTTTGTAAATGTCCTTGCACTGTCATGTGAGTCCTTGAGGCACACTTTGCGCGCTAGAGAAATCCTGTGAGTCCTTCGTATCACCGTACTCGAAAAAAGATGTGTCGTGTTAGGTCACTCATATCCTAGGAGTCCTCATGGTATTCTTCTAGACCTAATAGAGTCCTGTGAGTCTTATGTGAGTCTTAGTGATACTTATGCGAATGCGAGGACCTGCGAGTCCTTTAGTAATATAAAATATACCTAAGCAGTTCTCATTATCTTCTGCGCAGCTAGAATCCTGCGAACTCTTCGTAGTCCTTCTAGCTAGAGTCATATTTCAAAGTCGAATATCTGCATCAGTTATCATAAGTTTTTTTTTAAACGACAACAGATCTATATGTAAATAATAATACTCATACGCTCTCTTGGATTTTATATTAATATAAATCATACGTCTGTACGCAATTGGAAAGTCCACGAAGGCAATGAACTTAGGGTGTTTCGAAGGAGCATGTCAGTGCATTTCTTATTAGATTTTGTAAACGATTACATAACTATATGAAAATAATAATATTCATAAGCTCTATTGTACTTTATATTAATAAAAATCATAAAAAACTTATTTTTTCTACTTAAGTATAAAACGAATACCAGTTGTGAAGATAAGACAATTGTTTTTTGTGTTAAAAGAATGTCGTTTAGGTCGCTGAACATGTCCTTGTATTTGTCCATGTTTTGTCCTGTTGGTCCTTTCGAAGTATGTCCTTACGAAGTATATCTTACTTCAATTTCTAGTGAAATCCTGCGAGTCCTTCGTCTCACCGTTCAAAAATAAAAGTGTGCAGTTTAAGGTCACCCATATCCTGGCAGGCCTCGCTATATTCTTCTAGCCCTAGTGGAATTCTACGAATTGTATATCACTAAACAACCCGAATAAGATGTCCTGCTTGTTCTGCTAAAATTCTGCGAGTCCTTTTTTGATATATAAGAAGACTTAAGTCTATTGTCTGAGGTCCTTACTATGCTCTGCAACTTCAGCTGAAATCCTGCGAGTCCTTTGTATCACCGTATTTGAACAATAGTATGGTGTGTAAGGTGACTTACATTCTGGGACACCTTACGATATTTTTCGAGTCCTTTAGTAGTACACTGTGCGAAAAAAAAGTGTACCGTGTGTTTTTTTTTTCATAGCCTAAAAGTCCTTATGGCATCCGTCGTGTCCTAATTGAGTAATGCGAGTCCTCATGGCCTGGATGTTCTCACGATTATCTTCGCGTCTTAGTAGAGTAATGTAAGTCGGTTGGTGATACTTAAGAAAATCAAATAGTACCATGCGAGGTCACATGTATTCGGGCAGTCCCTACGAGGTCCTGCGTGTTGTTCAAGGTGCTTACAAGTTCCAGCTTGTGCAAATAAAAGGTATGCCGTGTGAGGTCATTTACACTCACTGAGTTTTTACGATATTCTTTTAGTCTTAGAAAAAATCTTGCGAGTCCTTTAGTAGAACATAACGCGAATAAAGAGATATCACCCATATCATTGAAGTCCTTACTACATCCCGGCTGACCTGATCCAATCCTGCGAGACATTCGTAGTACTCTACGCTAATGTGTTATGAATGTTTGCTATATCCTGAGATACCGAACAAAGTCCTTTGAGTCTCAGTAGGCTCCTGCAACTCCTTTAGTGATACCTGACTGCATTAAAAAAGTATCGTATATGGTCGCCAATATCCTGGCAGACCTGACGAGGTCCTGTGAGTTCGGCTCGAGTCGAGTGATATCGCCCATATTATGGAAGTCCTTACGACATCCTTCGAGACCTAGTAGAGTCCTGTAAGTCTTTCAGTGATATATTACGCTCATATTCATAAAGTTCTTACGACATCCCGGCTGACATGATCCAATCCTGCGAGTCATTCGCAGTACCCTACGATTATACAAATGTGTTATGAATGTTTGTCATATCCTGAGATACCGAACAAAGTCCTTTGAGTCGCAATAGGCTCCTGCAAATCCTTTAGTGATACCTGGTAGTCATGACGAAGTTCTGTCAGTTCGGCTCGAGTCCTTTGGGTCACCTTGCGCGACTGAAAGTTTGCCCGTGTGATATTACTTCCTGGCAGTCCCTACGATACTCTACAAGGCAAAGTACAGAACTTGGAGTATGTAAGTGATACGCAACGCTAATAAACAATATTCCATGTGAGGTCCTGCGAGTCCTTTTTGAGTATGTCGCGTCTTTTAGTAAAACGTTAGGGAAGTAAATTGTTCCGTATGATTTCAGTTATATCGTGGAAGTCCTTACGACATCCTTCGAAGTCTACTACAGTCCTATAAGTCAATCAGTAGTACATTACGTGAAAAAGACTATTCCATTTGATGCCACTCATATCCTTGACGTCCTTACAACATCCAGGGTGGCCTGTTCCAATCCTGGGATTCATATGTGTAACCGTAAGTGAATAAAAACATGATGAATAAGGACGTCCTGCGGATTAGTGTTATCTTACGGCAATCAAAATTTATCGTGTAAAGACACTCATATCCTGGCAGTCTTTAAGAAGTCATGTGAGACCTTATCGAGTCCTTCGTATCACCTAGCGGGGCTACAAGAGTGCCGTATGTCCTTCGATGTATTTGGTAATACCTAACGCAAATAAATACTACTCGATGTGACGTCTCTTATATTCAGGGAGTCCCTACGACATACTTTTATTTTTAATAAACTCAAAACTACAAAAACGTTATAAGGATCATGATCATGATCCTTATAACGTTTTTGGAGTTTTGTGTTATAAAAATATATGCAACATGGTTGAAAGATAATAAATATTACTCATACGTAAAATTCAACAGCTATGTATTCATATTAATCATACGTCTCATATTGTATTTTACTGTTGAAAAATTATTAATATTACTAATACGTAAATTTGAACTGGTATCTATTCATACTAATTATACGTCTCGTATTGTACTTACTCGACACTAATACTGCACAGTTGCTGTCGACAACATTCGAGAGGAGCCGACAATGAAATATTTTTTTTTTAATGTCTGGAGCCAGGAGTTGAACCTGTGATCTCCCGCGTGGTAGTCGCGTGTTCTAACCACTATGCCACGGCCGGTCCCCATATTAATCATACGTCTCATCTATTTACAGTTGCCAAATTATTAATATAACTCATACGTAAATTTGAACTGGTATTTGTTCATATTAATCATACGTCTCGTATTGTACTTAACAGTAGTTTTAAATAGTTTTTCGCATCTCTGTAGATAGTTCCGATATTTCAGGTGCATGATCCTTATAACGTTTGCGGGGCTTGAGTATATTTAAAATGGCTGACAAGTCATCAATGTAACTCTTACATAAAATTCGACTGGTATGTATACATATCAATCATACGTTTCATTAATTTACTGTAATTTACTGTTGACAAACTATTAATATTACTCATACGTAAATATTGTTTGATAACTATTAATATTAATCATACGATTCATATCATAATATGCAGTATTTCTAAATAGTTCTCCCAGCCTTAGAAGTAAGGTTTCCATTTACTAAGTACAATAAATTTGACACACTATACATATCTGCTATTAAAATTAGTATCGCTCACACGCCATATAAACCCAATGGTATTAATAACAATCATACGTCCCCTACCTTTAGACATAAGATATGAAAGCTTTGCATTTCAAAGATTAATGTACATATTTGCAAACCTATCAGATAAATGAAATAAATCCTACCTAACAAAGCAGTGATATATTTCCTCGTAAATCAAAAATCCTTACAAATATTTACAAATCCTACAATCCCTTTAAAAGCAACCAACACCCCCAACAAAACACACACAAAAAAACCCCCACTGAATTTACCAGTTTAGCCAGAATTTGCCGAAAAACAATTTCAGTTATAAGAAATTAAATCACTAAAGGCAATAGCGGGCGAAAAAAAAACCCAGAGATTTCTCAAAAGAAACCAACTAAATTAACTTAGATATTTCACTCCATTTCCGGTAGACAAAAGTAAAAGAAAAACGAAACGCATCGAAAAAAAAACCCAAACAATCCACAGGAAAATTTATAGATTTTTATTGAATTTCAAAACAATACAAGATAACAGGCAAGAAAAACGTAAGTAAGTAAAAAAGGAGTAGGAGCCGAAGCAAGAACAAACAGCAGGAATACCACAATAACCAAAGATAACAGCAGCAGCAGCCGGAAAAAAACGAAACAAAATCAAAAAATGGAATTATCAGATTTTACTACTTTTTACGGTTAAGGCTCATAAATCTTGTTAAGACCGCACACACACGCACACATATGCATTCACATGACAAGACCTTAAGACCGAAGCATAGAATTCTTATATTAAATCAAAGAATTGATAAGGATTCTCAATGCCCTTTGCCATGCGGCTGTGTACAGCCAGTAAATGGTAAACCAAAGATTCCATTTAAACCATCCAACAGGATATATCATTCTAAATGTATACAAAAGACCGTTAACACAGCATGCACAGATAGCCACAAAACAAAAACGAAACCGAAATTAATTTGAAATTGATTTCATTACTTATTTTAAACAAATACAATTTATCACGCCCCCTCCCCCCGATGGCTGGGCATAGCTCTGCCACCACCCTCCTCGCCATATGTTATCCTTTTATCCTGATGGCTCTACTCATTGCCAACCACTGCCAATGTCAATCGAAAGATATCCGGCAAACAAACGCACAAATCATGGACTCAATTCAACGAGCGAGGCAAACGGCAAAAACATAAATGACTGACTGGCTAACTGACTGAGGGAGGGACGCAGCAAGAGAACAGATTTCCACGACATCCATGGCTAGTGGAGGCCATACAAAAAAAATGTCGTGTGCGCTGGTGTGGTTATGGCGTATTCAATTCGGCTCGAATTGTACGAACAATTGCATGAAGGCCATATAATTGAATGAGTGACGCGTACAATGGATCTTACAGCAACACAACCCTCCCTTTCAGCCTCATTCCATATCTATACTAAAGCCTGGCTAGCCATCAAAGTGGGTTACACTCTGCTCTATATGCCACTTGTGCCCACAATCTTTCAATAATAACGTGGACTATTTGTCCAGAGTGCGCCCACATACCGAACGACCGACAGACAGACAGATAGACAGAGCAAAGCATTTGCTTCAAACCAGTGACATGGCATGGCAATGTCATGACAACTTTAAGCTATTGTCCACTGATTTTATGTTTAAGCTGAACGCACACACACACACACGCCTATACATACCATTCTAGCGCTCTCACTCTCTCTCTTTCTTTTTCTCTCTTACAAAAAAAGGACAAAAAACCAACATGACAGAGCAAATGAACACAAAAGATAATGTCAACAAAGTGGAATGTCAAGATGGACATACTCGGCACAGATACTAGTCAGGGTTAGTGGGTTAGCTCGGTATAATTACCATATTTCAATTAACGAAAAATTTTTGTCAGGCCATCGAATAGAAATATCGACAGTTGAAGCAAAAAACTTCTACACAAGGATAACAAGGGCAAGCGATACATAAAGTACTAAAATTTTTTTATATATGACGATAGCATTTTGTTGTAATTTTTTGAGGGAGGCGACTAGCCTGAAGATTGCCATTAAACAAAACAGTTACGAAAATGTTGTTAACCAAAAATTTTAATTGAAAATATCACAGTACAACATTTTTCAGCTCATTGATTTGGGACTCAATTCTGAGAACTGCACGTGAAAGTAGCCCCAAATAGTAGAAGTTCTGCATCATTCGTTTTGTCAAGTTACATGCCATAATAATTCAATATCGATTTGAAGTTACTAAGTATCGTATATGCGAATTTGTCACGTTTTAGGCTCTTTTGATTGACATAACTCGAGAAACACTTGTCCGATTTAGCTGAAACAAATTTAACAAAGTTAAGAACTACAATTCCTATAACGTTTCATATAACGTTTCCCTACATAAGCAACAGTTTCACTTTTCCATTCATCAAATGATTTTGAACTGGGTTTATTTTGTAGCAGCTACAATAAAACTGTTGTACTTCGTGGCGTATGATTTACGTGGAATATTACTCATGATAATCATACGCCAGCATATTACAATATAACACAAGAGCCTAAAACGTGACAAATTCCCCTATACGATACTTACTTCCTTCAAATCGATATTAAATTATTATGGCATGTAACTTGAGAAAACGTATGATGCAGAACTTCTTCTTTTTGGGGGTACTTTCACGAGCACTTCTCAGAATTGAGTCCCAAAATCATGTGTTGTACTGTGTATGGTTTATACACATACACATATACAAATATATGATAGGTAGTATCCTAGGAACCATTGCAGATATGTTGGTAACTTATATGCATAGTTGTATAACAGTGAGCCTAAGAGTATAAAAAAAGTATAGTCAACACACAGACACATTTTAAGGTGTATATGAAAAAGAACAACTTCAATTGTCCATTACTTGAATATTTTTTACGATAGGAGGAAATTTTTTATACATATATATGGCATAAAGAGCTGATCATGACATTATGATTAAAAATAACATTTGTGGAAATGTTGTTAAACCCAAATTTTTAATTAAAATAAAGTTGATTTTAAAACAGCTTGTATAAACTGAGGGAAAGTGACTCTGGTAATACTCATCATATATTGTAGATAATTCCCTAAAAACCATTGCTGGTACGTTACAAAACAATCTCCATAGTTTCACAGTAATGACACATATAGTATAAAAACGCATGCCCAACACACAGACACATTGTGATGTGCACATACTTTTTTTTTTATTTTGAAAAGTTTTTAAGAAAGGAAAGAATTTTTAATGTATTTTAAGGGGTAGAACCAGCTTGGAAGTGCGGCTTAAATAAAATAACCAGAAATTGTTCATTAAAATTAAGTTTTTCTTAAAACAAAAACCTAATAGCAACTAAGAGCAGCGGACTTAGTAGCAATTTTCATATACTATAAATAATGCTCTAGAAACCATAACAAACTCTTTAATACAATTCCAGCAAAGTTTCAATTAACTTTTATAATCAAGACGCTATCGTATAGCAAACACACAGGCACATTTGTATGTTTATATACTAACAAACTTGTAATTGTCGCATAAGGTTTTTTTTCATGATGGAAGGCAATTTTTTTGTATATATTTTAAAAAAAATGTTGGGCCCGCAATTGGCAGTGACAAATTTTGAAGAAAATATGGTTAACCAAAAATTAAAATTGTAATAATGTTGTTCTATTTCATATAACAGCCAACACAGGTTTACTAGTGACTCGGACACTACACTTTATATAGAACAGATAGCAACCTAAAAACCATTGCAGGTATGTTTTTCCCTTGTCTACATAGTTTTACAGTAATGATACTGAAAGTAATAACAACACATGACCAACACACAGACACAGTTTTTGATATACATATAAATTTGTTATTGTATTGTTGAAATTTGTCATGTCATTTAAGAATTTGTATGTAATCTGAGGGGTGAAACATGTGATTAACCTTACGATAAGTGAGAAGGTCATTGGAGACCTTTTTCATTTTCAAACTGAAATTACTCCTTGATAGTCCACAGTGAATATACCCTAGGGTGTCGGGTATATTTCAAGTGAATTTTATCTAGAATCGATTAAAGTTCAAGGCGATACGACCAATAGTTTGTGTTTTATTGAGATTTCAAAGTGATTAGCACGGCAACGAGTGAAATGGTCCTACCGGATCTAAAAATTTCCAGAAATCAATCAAGAAATAATGTAACCGACAAGGTCAGACTTACAGTTTTTCTCTCCAAAACTTTATATTGATATAGCTTTACTAAATAAAGAATTTGAGCACGATCGCATTGGTTGTATTGATATTATTACTCTATCTCTAAAGTGGGCGGTATGGCAAATTTATATAAGAGGTACCAGAAGGGACCGGCCGTGGCATAGTAGTTAGAACACGCGACTACCATGCGGGAGATCGCAGGTTCAAACCTGGCTCCAGTCATCTTAAAAAAAATTGTTCTTTCATTGTCAGCTCCCCTCGAATGTCGTTGACAGCAACTTCGCAGTATTAAGTGTCTAGTCAATCGGCGTGTCTAGTAAGAGCTTCTCAAACAGTGACGTTCGCATTCGCCGATAAACAAGTAGGTGCCGTTAGTTGTGAATCTAAAAATAGAAAGCGTGTTAATTCACAACAACGCGAGAAGCTATCCCATGCCTCGCTCATGGGGTGCAAAGGGAAATTAAATTAAGTTAAGGTACCAGAAGTGGCGTGGTTGGACTTACCAAAACTTTTTGCTGCTTGAGCTTTACTGAATACAGAATTTGGGCACGATCGCATTAGGTCTATTAATAATATTAATCGATTTCTAAAGGGGGCGTGGCAAGACTTCCAGTTTTTTTCTCTAAAAACTTTGTCCTATTATAGATTCACAAAATACATAATTTGGGTACGATCATGTCGAGGGTATTGATATTATTACCCCACCTCCAAAGTGGGCGAAGTGGTACATTTTTATGGGGGGTTTCAGAAGAGGCGTATCTAGACTTCCAGATTTTTTCTCCACAACTTACCCCTTCTATAGCTTAATATAGAATTTGGGCACGATCGCGTTGATTGTATTGATATTATTACTTTATCTCTAAAGTGGGCGGTGTCGTACATTTATATGGTAGGTACCAAAATGGGGCGTGGCTAGACTTCCAGATTTGTTCTTCAAAACTTTATCCTGCTTGAGCTGTACTTAATACAGAATTTGGGCTGGATCGCGTTAATCGATTTCTAAAGTGGGCGGTACAAGATGGGGCGTGGCTAGACTTCCAGATTTTTTTCTCTAAAAACTTTATCCTGCTTGAGCTTTACTAAATAAAGAATTTGAGCACGATCGCATTAGGTCTATTAATAATATTAATCGATTTTCAAAGTGGGCGGTACCAGATAGGGCGTGGCTAGACTTCCAGATTTTATCTCCAAAACTTTATCCTGCATAAACTTTATTAAATACAGAATTTGGGCACGATCGCTTAAGGTGTATAGATATTATTGGGAGGTACCAAAAGGGGCGTGGCTAGACTTCAAGATTTTATCTCCAAATCTTTATCCTGCCAAAGCTTAACTACATATAGAATTTAGGCAGGATCGCGTTGGATGTATTGATATTACTACTCCATCTCTAAAGTGGGCGGAATGATATATTTGTATGGAAGGTGCCAGAAGGGGCGTGGTCATGTAGCCCATTTGCAATACTGTAAATAGTTTTGGGGAAATATTGACTCGTGCAAAGTTTCAAAGCATTTGGTTGCGTCTTTCGAAAGTTATCGTGTTTACCAGCCGGACAGCAAGACAGACAGACAGACATGGCTCAAACGACTAAAAAAGTCACGCATCAAATTTCGTTCAAAGAAACCTAGGGGTGTTACACTTTTAGGTCGTATCAATTGATATATACCCTTCCAACCGTAGGATGAGGGTATACAAACATGTCACGGCCGAATAGCACCCCTCGTTTACTACAGATGACATTCTAGAAACCATTGCAGACACGTTAACAGCATTACATCATCATTTCATATATTTAACGATGTAGTAGTACATGATCAACACTCAGACTTATTTGTACATACAACTAAGAAAACAATCCTTAAATTCTCGACAACTTTCTAATATTTCACAACAAAGTGAAATTCGTACATATTTTGCAGAGTGACATCAGCTAAAAATTGATTTTTAAACACAATTTACAAAAAAATTCAATCGAAATTATGTCTAATGTTAGTCGGTTAGCACCCCTCGTATACTATAAATGGTATTCTAGAAACCATAATAGACATGTCTAGATTATTTCTACATAGTTACAAAGTCATACTTCTAATGGTATAATATAACATGGCCACCACACAGACATGTTTGTATGAACATATCCTTAAACTTCTAGTCGCTTTATAAGTTTTCTTAACGAAGAGAATTACGACTAAAATATTATTTACAAACATAACTTTAGGTTTAAAATTTCAAACAAATTTAAGTTTTACTTAAAAAAACATGCAGGCAACAGTTAGGCTGGGGTTGGATAGAACCCTTCGTATACTATAGATAATATCCTGGAACCATTACAAACATGTATAGTAGGGTTAATATAATGCAGGAGTTTTTGATTTCGATGCGACTAATTTGTGTGAATGATCCGAAAAAGGGGACGGTAGGGCGGAGCTAATGGCTGCACATTGTGGTCAAAAGTAGTGGGGAAGAGGTAGAAAAAAACAACAACAACTTAACCCAAGAAAATATATCTACAATCGACAGTCCCATCGAAAAGCCCGTTCACAAAATAGACAAATTCCACTATACGATACTTTCGAACTTCAAATCGATATTCAATTTGTATGGCATGCAACTTGACAAAACGAATGATGCAGAACTTCTTCTTTTTGGGGCTACTTTCACGTGCAGTTCTTAGAATTGAGTCCCAAATGCGCAACATGTGAAATGTAATAAGTATTTTGAGATATATTTCCAAGTCTTTTATATCTGATTGCAATATATTAAATATAAATAACATGCTTTATCAAAAGCAGCAGATCTTCACTAATTGATGTCTACAGGGAATAATGGAATAATCTTCTTCCCTAATACTTTTCACTCTTACCAACCTTATAATGGATTTCATTATTGAAAATATATTAATTGTTACCAAACGAATGCTATTCAATTTTGATATTTTTCATTTACCAATATTGAAAAATATTTTCCTCAACTCTTTAAAAATTCCAATTCAGTTTCATCTAATTCTGACTATAGTATAGCCCTCTTCCCTCTTCATTACTCCCCCTCCACCCCAACTAAAAACCGCCTCATAATTATTGTATACGTTATGTATTAACAATGAATTGAATTTGAAGTGCAATAACGGATTATACAACATACGAGTGCTCTTGTATCGGTTGCCACTCTGCTGCTGTTGCTGCTGTCAGCCATATGAATGAGACCAACATGAGTATCTGTGCCAAAACGTGACCTCACTCCCTCGACAGTTCCCTCTCTGCATACGGCCTCCCCAGCGAACCAACCGATTTAATAGGAAATGTCAATACAATTAACTCACAAAATGAATAAAACGCACTGGGCGACATAGTGCGACTATGACAGCATTGAAATGAGCCGAGTTAAGGCGGTGGCAAGGGTGGCCGTGAGGGTTACTCTTATATTTTCGAATTTCAAACGCCACCACAGCAACGCAATCAATGTACACACGCAACGCAGTTACGCTTGCAATGCTTTCGAATCTTAAACGCAACGCATGTTCGCCGGCGATAGAGAGACAGAGAACGCGTGTCATGCATAAATAATTAATAAATACAAATGTTGTTAAATATCTTGTGAAGTTGGCTGTGGTTGGATGATGTGCGATGCTGTTAGTTTTTCTGCATAATACTGTTCAAATTTCATTGTATTTGTTGGCTCATTAGTACAAAGAGATATGGAGAGGGAGAGAAATGGCGACTAACTCCCCTACACAGCCAGACAGACACACATACTATACAGCAATAAAATCAACAACCACTACGACCGTAGTAATTACATTATAGCTGTGGATTTTCTGGAAAATGGGAAAGAGAGGGGAAGGGGACCTGGTTCTGAGCACTGGCATTAGGCCAGTTAGTGGTCCATGGAAGAATATCAGTTACTGGCTGTAATTGAATAAGATAATTCTTAATACTTATTAGTCTGGCCGAGTTTTTTTTTCTTTCGTTGGTTCACTCTGTGATGTTAGTTTGCAAATTGGATATTTATGTTCCTTTCAAGGATAACCAAAAAAGGACGAAGGTGTTATGATAAGTTAAGATGACAGTGGGAGAAATGATCAGGTATACAACTAATATACAAATACATAAATATAAATATATAAAAATATAAAAATATAAAAATATAAAAATATAAAAATATAAAAATATGAAAATATAAAAATATAAAAATATAAAAATATAAAAATATAAAAATATAAAAATATAAAAATATAAAAATATAAAAATATAAAAATATAAAAATATAAAAATATAAAAATATAAAAATATAAAAATATAAAAATATAAAAATATAAAAATATAAAAATATAAAAATATAAAAATATAAAAATATAAAAATATAAAAATATAAAAATATAAAAATATAAAAATATAAAAATATAAAAATATCAAAATATAAAAATATAAAAATATAAAAATATAAAAATATAAAAATATAAAAATATAAAAATATAAAAATATAAAAATATAAAAATAGAAAAATATAAAAATATAAAAATATAAAAATATAAAAATATTAAAATATAAAAATATTAAAATATAAAAATATACAAATATAAAAATATATAAAAATATAAAAATATAAAAATATAAAAATATAAAAATATCAAAATATAAAAATATAAAAATATAAAAATATAAAAATATAAAAATATAAAAATATAAAAATATAAAAATATAAAAATATAAAAATATAAAAATATAAAAATATAAAAATATAAAAATATAAAAATATAAAAATATAAAAATATAAAAATATAAAAATATAAAAATATAAAAATATAAAAATATAAAAATATAAAAATATAAAAATATAAAAATATAAAAATATAAAAATATAAAAATATAAAAATATAAAAATATAAAAATATAAAAATATAAAAAAATATAAAAATATAAAAATATAAAAATATAAAAATATAAAAATATAAAAATATAAAAATATAAAAATATAAAAATATAAAAATATAAAAATATAAATATATAAATATATAAAAAAATATAAAAATATAAAAATATAAAAATATAAAAATATAAAAATATAAAAATATAAAAATATAAAAATATAAAAATATAAAAATATAAAAATATAAAAATATAAAAATTTAAAAATATAAAAATATAAAAATATAAAAATATAAAAATATAAAAATATAAAAATATAAAAATATAAAAATATAAAAATATAATAATATAAAAATATAAAAATATAAAAATATAAAAATATAAAAATATAAAAATATAAAAATATAAAAATATAAAAATATAAAAATATAAAAATATAAAAATATAAAAATATAAAAATATAAAAATATAAAAATATAAAAATATAAAAATATAAAAATATAAAAATATAAAAATATAAAAATATAAAAATATAAAAATATAAAAATATAAAAATATAAAAATATAAAAATATAAAAATATAAAAATATAAAAATATAAAAATATAAAAATATAAAAATATAAAAATATAAAAATATAAAAATATAAAAATATAAAAATATAAAAATATAAAAATATAAAAATATAAAAATATAAAAATATAAAAATATAAAAATATAAAAATATAAAAATATAAAAAAATATAAAAATATAAAAAAATAATAATATAAAAATATAAAAATATAAAAAATATAAAAATATAAAAATATAAAAATATAAAAATATAAAAATATAAAAATATAAAAATATAAAAATATAAAAATATAAAAATATAAAAATATACTTCTCATCCAGGAGCCCTGGATAAATCAAAACAGAGTCTGTAAATTGAACCACAGAAATTACAGACTCTATCAAGGTAAGGTAAATGCTAAAATACGAGCGTGCATCCTAGTACGGAAACAGCTTGACGCATTGCTGCTAAATACTTCCGGTAACGAAGATCTTACAATTATAGGTTTAGAAATGAAACAATCAACCCTATGGATAGCCTCGGCATATCTACCATACGAAGACCAAAATCCCCTATCAGAGGAACTGAAGAAAGCAGTACTAACGGCGGAACACAACAAGACCACCCTCATTGTCGGAATGGATGCAAACGCACACCACACGCTGTGGGGAGGTAAAACGATCAACAAACGAGGTGAGTTACTCTTTGATTATATTCTAAGTAGAAACTTAGTAGTGCATAACCAGGGAGATACGCCTACCTTTATTAACTCGATCACTGAACAGGTTATAGACCTGACAATTTCTAATGCCAAAAACGACTTGATATCAAACTGGCGGGTTGAAGATGTTCACTCCTTCTCCGACCCTTTGAAATATCTGCTCAAATAACGAAGCCGATAGTAACCTTCAACAAGAGACGGATAAAATGGGACGTCTACAGGGAACACCTTGCAAGACTCCTACCGAATACAACTGATCTCACCATTGACAACCCACAAGAATTGTACAGCATGGTAGGAAAAGCTTTATGCACCAGGAAATCCTGCCCTTGACGAAAAGATGGGAAAAAGCAGAAGCCTCCATGGTGGAACGACGAGATTTCTAGATCCCGTGCTTCCACATGAAAATCCTTCAACAAGGCCAAGAGAACAGGCCAATGGGAGGAGTACAAGGAGAATCTAAGACTCCTCAAGAAACTACTAAAGAAGGCGAAAAGATCTTCATGGGGGAAATATACCAACGATGTCGATAAAACCGCAGAGGTAAGTAGACTTAGGAAAGTATTATCCTCGTCTACCAGCGCCCCGGCACACATAATGAAAAATGATGGTACCTGGACTGAATCCTCAAAGGAAACCTTGAAATTCTATCGGATACCCACTTCCCTAGGGGAGGGTTCAACTCCACAACCATCGCACCTACCGACTTCTGCGACAGAATATCGGTAATTGAAAGGAACATGATCAAGGACGCAAGCAACGACTTTGATGCTTACAAATCACCCGGTCCGGACGACATTATACCAACTATCCGCTACCATTGCCATGGCTGGAGGCTATTTTTAACGGCTGCGTGAAATTATCCTACCTGCCAATACGATGGAGAACGGCAAAGGTGGTCTTCATCTCAAAGGCGGGAAAGCCATCACACACCAAAGCGAAGGACTTTAGACCTATAAGTCTTACTTCATTCCTTTTGAAAACTCTTGAGGGAATCATGGACGACATTATCAAAAATTCAATTGGCCCGAATCTCCTTTCGAATGCTCAGCATGCCTACACAAAGGGGAAATCGACAGAAACCGCACTCCATGCACTATTGTATCCCATAAAGAAATCGTTAGATAAGAAAGAATTTTCTCTAGTTGCCTTTATGGACATAGAGGGAGCTTTCAACAACATCGAACCCCTCTGCATCATGACAGAGCTCAACAGCCTACATATCAACTCACATATTAGCAAGCTGATTCGCAACATGCTAATAAAGAGAAATATCACCTCAAAGCTGGGAAATCACACCCTCACTAGAAGGCTGGCTAGAGGCACCCTTCAAGAGGGAGTATTATTGCCGCTATTGTGGAATTTTGCCGTCAACGACGTTCTAAAACGGTTGGAGTCGGAAGGATGCACAGTAGTAGCGTATGCAGATGATATAGCGCTCTGCGTCTCTGGGGGAAATTTATCTTGTCTCGAACACAGGATGCAGGACTATATCAACATCCTGGCAAACTGGTGTGCCAGTAGAGGACTTAATGCGAACCCTGACAAAACAGAACTAGTACTTTTCTGTCGGAAACATAAATCGCCCGCTACATCCAACATCTATCTGGGCAACAAACAACTCAACTTCTCCGATACGGCGAACTACCTGGGCCTTTTATTAGACAGGAAGCTTAATTGGAGACAGAACATTGAAAGCAGATCCAACAAGGCACTCATAGCTTTATATACGTGCCGTAAAGCTATCGGGAAAACCTGGGGATTTAAACCCAAGGTAACACTTTGGATTTACAATGCTATAGTGAAGCCAATATTACAATATGGCTCTATAGTGTGGTGGTACGCGCTCGACAAGAAGAGCAAATTTAGACAATTAGATCGTGTTCAACGATCCTCTTGTCTCCTGATAACCGGATGTATGAGATCGACCCCCTCTAAGGCTCTATACACGATACTCAATCTACTACCTCCTGATCTGAGCTGCAAATGCTCCGCTCTCAAATCAGCTATTCGACTAAACGAGATTGAACATTGGGATCCTTCCATAGGACATTCAAGGATCCTGAACCATATCAACATCTCACTTCAAACTGACTACGTGCTCAATACACGGAAATCAAACATTCTCTACGAAATCAAAACGCCCACCAGAAAGGAGTGGGCAGAGAACGAGAACGCAATGTATGGACCAATAAACATCTTTACCGATGGGTCCAAACTGGATGACAAGGTCGGCTATGGTATCTACTCCGCGGACCTGGGCCTAAGTATAAGATCGAGAATTCCAGACTACTGCAGCGTTTTCCAAGCGGAAGTACTTGCTATTAAACGAGCCGCGGACATGATCAACGTGAGGAAGATATCACAGGAGGATATTCTCCTGTTCACAGATAGTCTAGCGGCGGTAAACTCATTGAAGTCCAGTGACATCAAATCGAAAGTGGTCAGTGCCTGTCGGAAATCTCTTAACGAGATATCCAGGAATAACAGAGTTCTGGTTACGTGGATACCCGGACACAGCGGAATCGAGGGCAACTGCAGAGCGGACGAAGAGGCCAGACAGGGCTCAGCCCTGCAGGAATGCGACGTTGAACACGTAGCACTTCGCCCTATATCCACCTGTAAAAGTACCATTGGAAATCTAACGTTTGAAATTGCAAACGACAGATGGAAGAATGAAGAAACCTGTAGAAAGGCCAAAAAGACTTGGCCAGAATACAACGCGAAACGCACATCGTACCTGGTAAGCCTAGAGAGGGACCAGATAAGAAAAATTATTACATTCCTGACGGGACATGGACCCATAGGCAGTCATGCGAGCAGAATGGGATTCGCAACAAAAAGCGAATGCAACTACTGCGGCAGCAGTGAACCATCCACCGACCACATTATATGTGATTGCCCAGCGCTATACAGAAGGAGACTGGAAACACTGGGGAAACCCTTCCTAAATGGTGCAGAGGAACTTGCATCGTTGGATATCGGAAGAATTAACAACTTTTGTAAAATTATAAACTGGACGGATTGGATCGAAACTCCGGATACCCAATCGACAACTGGCAACGCAATCATGCAGCACACGCGCTGATAGCATAGGTTGAAGGGACGGCGTAAATGCCCAACGGGTGTCACAATGGGTCCATAAGGACCTAAGTGTTCTCCTCGAAGATGGAGATGCCCGCACACCAACCCACCATAAAAATATAAAAATATAAAAATATAAAAATATAAAAATATAAAAATATAAAAATATAAAAATATAAAAATATAAAAATATAAAAATATAAAAATATAAAAATATAAAAATATAAAAATATAAAAATATAAAAATATAAAAATATAAAAATATAAAAATATAAAAATATAAAAATATAAAAATATAAAAATATAAAAATATAAAAATATAAAAATATAAAAATATAAAAATATAAAAATATAAAAATATAAAAATATAAAAATATAAAAATATAAAAATAAAAAAATATAAAAATATAAAAATATAAAAATATAAAAATATAAAAATATAAAAATATAAAAATATAAAAATATAAAAATATAAAAATATAAAAATATAAAAATATAAAAATATAAAAATATAAAAATATAAAAATATAAAAATATAAAAATATAAAAATATAAAAATATAAAAATATAAAAATATAAAAATATAAAAATATAAAAATATAAAAATATAAAAATATAAAAATATAAAAATATAAAAATATAAAAATATAAAAATATAAAAATATAAAAATATAAAAATATAAAAATATAAAAATATAAAAATATAAAAATATAATAATATAAAAATATAAAAATATAAAAATATAAAAAAATATAATAGAAATATAAATATTAAAATATAAATACAATAACACAACAAACACAGCATATACGAAATAGCAAAATTACAAGACTACAAAAAAACATCAAGACAACATTGATAAAAGGTTTGTCTTAAATTCGTTAATTTTCTTCCTGTTTCGATATATATTTGTTTACCTTTTAGTTACTGCTGAGGCTGTAAATTTGAAATTCCCCTTGGATATTTGAGATGACTGCAGTAATGGCACAGTTTTCGTAGATATTGCATTGTTTATTTTATAAAGTATTTGATTCATATCACACATGCAATTAATATTATTGTCTGGCCTCTTGTTATACAAGTAGGGTGGTTCCGTAGACACAACATCCGCCATGCTCTTACTCATCAGAGTAAGTTACAGAAACCCATAAGTAGCATACAGACACGTGATCATTTGGCTTTTATTGTGAGTGAATGAAATCTTTATATGAAACCACCTGCAGTGGAACCACCTAACCGATTGAAAATGTAAGCCATATTTTGTTGTTATAATCAGTAAACATCATCATATTACAACTGTGCCATCATAGTAAATTTCATATACAATTTTTTCGTTAAAACTATTATTTGTTTGTAATCAACGTGAGTTTTTATGTAAATACATATATTTTTCACAAGATGTTGAAACTCCTTTAAAGGGAATAATCCCAAAAATCCCCTCGGATTCAATGTAGTATTTGTTTGTATGCTTTTAAATTTAATTGGTTTCCCTCATACCATTTTCCGCCCTAATTTGCATACCTTCCCTCTGTTCAACGATTGATATTTAATAGCAGATGACAAAAGCTTTAGCAAACGAAAACCCCCATACCCATTGCCATAGCCCATTATAATAGCCATGATATGTATGCTGATTTGTATTAATCGCCTCAGTCAGCTTCTGTCTCCTGCCTTGACTACATATCGTACACAACTTTAGCCCAAAAGTCCCTTTTGTGACTCTTTATACGATTGACTTGGCTGCCGATGTTTTACATTCGTATTCGCTATTACCAGTGTGTTCAGAGAGTGACCAGAGTGTGATAAGATTGCCCAGGCTCATGACAAAGCTAAATCGTAAAAGCTGTTAATGTCATTCGAATGAGCAAGGGCAGGAGTAGGACCCATTTCTTACTAATGTTTTGTAGGGTTTCCGTTTTGCTATGGTTTGTTCTTGTGTACCTCATACAATGCGGGCACGTTTTCCGCTTTTAGAATACAAAACATTTCCTTTTTTTTTTCAATTTTTGAGTATTTTCTGCTTACTCTACTTACATTCTATACATTCAACTACAGCCATTTAAGGTCTTATAGCCCCACAAGGGCACATTACTTTATGTGCCACCCACTCATCATTGAATTAATATCGGTACCATTATCTGTCGTAGATCCCACCTATTTTTCAATTCAATCGATTTTTGTTTTTGTCTCATGTTCAATGTTGAGGTCTAATTCATTAGACCACAATCCTATTAAATGTCTATAGGCTACCATGCCGTATCCTTTTTTACAATACAATACACCCTCTGGCTGGGATATTGGGTACTTTCAGTTTACTTCCTCCTCTAAGAAAGGGGGAGGGGGGGGGGGGAGGGCGGTGATTCAATGCTTATTTTCTTCATTTTCTATGTGCTGCTTATTTCCCTTTTTTTGCTACACAGTTTTACTTAGTATTCATGTGATTTACTGTGAAGGAGTCCCTTTTTGGTGTCGTCTTCTTTTTGTGGACTTTTTGTTGGTGATTTTTTTCCCTTCGTTTTCACAAATCCCTGGGGGTTTGGGCGTTGTGTTTGCGGCCTTTGTGCAAATGATAAAAGTGATGACAGTCTGGTGGGGCCTTTGAGTAGAAATTAAGAGAGCTGGGGAATAAGTGGCTACACGAGGTTGCCTGTAAAAGCGTGCAATTTCCGTAGTATCCGTTTCCGTATCCTTATTACTCTCACAAGTCTCTGCTGTCTTTAAAGAAAAAGGCATAACAACTAACTATAAAGAGAAGATGAAGCAAAAAAACAGCACCAGTAACTACAGTTACTGCAGATCAAATACATTGAGACATGGACATTGGACATTGGACTCCTTTGCAAGTTCTTTGATACATTAACATGGTTGAGTTCAATACATTATGCGTCTGTCTTTTTATGGATTTTATTCATCGCACAATTATGGTACAAGGCGCGTGTTTTGTGATAAAAACTAAGCAACTACAATTAACGTAGAGTATAAGTTGTAAAATTACAATAACTTTTTTATATAATAATATATAATATATGGCTGGTATCAGTCTCTGTTATTTGTATAGATTTCTATGAAACTTTTTGTCAATGGCATTGGCACTTTGTTGGATTTTTTTATTTCACTATAGGAATTTTGGTTCAAATAGTTCCAAAAATGTTCTATAGGTGGCTTGATGTCGTTTAAATAAATGCAATATACGTATGAGTTATTATAATTATGTCTTACATAAAGTATACGTAAAACAGCAGTAGAAGGTAACAGTTATATGCTCATGGTACCAATAGATACCACAGAAACATTGCCATGATTAAAAAAATGAGCATAAGATGATGTTTTTCAAAGGCACAAGGAGTTTATTTTCCTTTACATATCGCTCATTTGCTGCAAGACCGGCATAATTCAAAAAACGTGATTTTTGAGTTAATGATGTGGTTCATTCCATCAAACTCTATGTTGTGTAAACAATTCATATTAATATCTTTTATACACTCCGCATGAGAGCTATTTGAATTCGTCCATTTCGTACAAGTTTGGTGTAAATTGAAAACTTTAAATGCATTTATCTCGGAATCGATTTTTTTTAGTTATGCCGATTTCGCAGGAAATGAGCGTTATGTATATATTTGTAAGGAACATAAACTCCTTTTTCTTCATATTATGAACTTCGCAATTTTTAACAAGGCAAAGTTTCTCTCATGTCTCTTATTACCGTCTACTGTTGTTTTACGTATACTTTACGTAAGACACAATTAAAATAACTCATACGTAAATTGAATTTCCTAAAATTACATCACGCCACCTATAGAGCATTTTGCGAACCAAAAGTGATCGATTAACGAATAACATCCAAAATTTCAATCCGTTTTAAGTCCAACTGGAAGCAATTTTTTTGGAGAAATTTCAGCTTTAATGTAGCTACGTTCTTTTGTCGGATTATGATCATCAGAGTAATTTCAATCCATACCGCCAATATCCTTTGTGGAGTTGGCAGTACATTGGATAGTTTTGAGTTTAAAATGTTATTCGTGAAACAACAGTTTGAATATTAACATGTAATAAATCGCACCTAAAGATACGACGAGCATAATTTCTTTCTTATTAACATGTTGGCAATACTCTGACTCCTCAAGTATACGAAATATTTATTATATATTTATTATATGAAATGACCAAAATCTTTGTGATAGCTTCATTGTCCTGTACATTTTACAGCATGTGTTAAGAATATAAATTAAAATTTTTTTTGTTTGGAGTCATTAGAATGTACATCCTTTTGCCGACACATGTCCTTAGCATAGAATATCTACACTCTACAAAATATAGGAGTTTATATTTATTTTTTTTCAGTCTAAACAAGGTACGCCCATTTGCCGCCACATGGCAATTGTTATAATATAAAATTGCGTATGAGTAATATTAATAACTTGTCTCTTTCACTAAGCCAAAAAATATTTGTATGTAAACTTGCATATGAGTATTATAAATTACTTTTTTCTTGCACTATGCCAAAATGTAATACGTTAAACAAAAGAGCCTTAAACGTGACAAATTCCTCTATACGATACTTACTAACATAACTTCAAATCGATATTAAATTATTATGGCATGTAACTTGACAAAACGTACGATGCAGAACTTCTTCTTTTTGGGACTACTTTCACGTCTAGTTCTCAGAATTAAGTCCCAAAATCATATGTTGTACTGTGTCATTAAACCATAAACCCACAATATTGGAACGATGTGCGTATGATTAACATTAAATTCGCATAAAATTAATATTACTTATACGTTGTACGTACATATGAAGCGAGTACCATATGCAAACTCGCTACATATGTAAAGTAGAGTACTTGGGTTTGGGTCGTCACTCAGTATCATCCGCAATGACCAGTTTCCTACTTATCACAGCTGAGACAGCTTATATATGACCAGAAATTTGGAGTTATTATGGAAAATTTATGAAAAACATCTAAAGATCTAAAATTTTTTATTAAACTGCACTTGAAAATATTATAATTCAAAAATTTGTAGCAGGTATGCCATATATTTTGAACTGGTTGATAAGGTGGCAACACTGTTTTAAAAATAAAAAAAATTTGTGGGATACTAATTGTAATCTTAATATGCTGTAAAGTAGGTGTTGTTACCATAAAACAATTACGTTGCTGAAATTGTCGCAAATACCTTTATTTTATCTCCTGTAAATCAAAGTGTGTCTGTGTGTTCGTCATATGATCCTTAACCTTTGATACTACACCAGTGAAACTTTGTGAAGTAAGTGCTCACATATCAGAGATGGTTTTGAGACTAATGGAAAGATTAAATATATAAAAAAAATTCATAAAAAGCACAGGTATTTTTTATATGAGATAAATAGTAGTACAGTGAATCAAAAATTTCTAAATTTTGCCACATGTTACTCAAAGTGTTTTTGTGAGTTGGTCATAGGATATTTAAGCTGTAACCCCACAACAAAGATACATTACAAACTTAGTACTCATATGTCAGGTATAATTTCTACATCAAAACATGTACAAATAACACTGTGGAATATTTTTGGGTGTCAATGTCTGGGGGTGAGAAATTCCAAGTTAGGGTACAAGGTACTGGACCAGTACAGTAAAACTTCCAAAAGGTTTGGCATTCTAACTCCCAGATTGGCCGTTGCATTGTGTTATTATACCATTAATTCACAATATTGAAACGATGTGCGTATGATTAATGTAAAATTCGCATAAAATTGATAATACGCATACGTTGTATGTGACTTTTATTTTTAACTGATTGATAAGGTGGCAACACTGGTTTAAAATAAAGAGTTTTGGGGTGTACTAATTTTAATCTAAATATGCTGTAAACTAGGTGTTGTTACCATAAAACAATTACATTGCTGACATTGCCGCAAATACCTATATTTTATCTCCTGTAAACCAAAGTGTGTCTGTGTGTTCGTCATTTGATCCTTAACCTTTGATGCTACTCCAATAAAACTTTGTGAAGTAAGTACCCACGTGTCAGAGATGGTTTCGAGATCAATAGTTTAAGAAGAAGTAGTACAAAAATGTGTCTTCTTTCATATAAGATAAAAACATAAAAATGTTATAATCTGTTGAAGACTTTTAGGTACATTTTTAAGGTGTTGCAACTGCTAAAGAAGACAGATTATTGGCTTAGTAATTTTTGATAGTCAAATTGTTGCCAAATATGTTATATTAAATTATATAAGAAAACACTTTTTAAATCACTGAATGTCTGTATGTTGGCTAGGGGAAATCCTATCTTGATTCCTGCCGTAAAGCGGCTTTGCAGGTTAAGTTCTCAAATGTCGGTGTAACGCTTTATGCTCATTCCTTTACTTTGCTGGCGCCTCACTAATACTATGAAGATATGTTATGATCCCAATTTGGATACTTCTATGCAATCATATTTTTGATAATAGTGTCACTTATATCACTCTGGTTCCTACGTCACCATATCAGTTTTTGTAGAATCCTGAATATAACAATTTAACTTATTTATTATTAAAATATAGCTGCATATTTAAAAAGGAATACATTTCATTAATGCCATCACAGATATTTCGAATACACTTCTGCTATAGTTGTTATGATGTTAACTTACTCGCCATTTACTAATGATGCGTCAAATAATGCATTTTAATTACATACAATACATATTTAATGCATATATTAATAAATAATTAAAATCTACTCTAATTAATGAATCTCTGGTATAACTCTTCCCCTGATTGGTCGTCGCAACCCCACCTCATAGTACCCCCTCGTCAATTGATTCCAAATACCAAAACATTCCTCGTTAAATGTTTCTTTGTTTCGTTTTACGTCATTAGAAGAACATGTGTGTTTTGCAACCTTGACTTATAAGTAAAGCAGCTGAGTTTAAGAGAGATAAAAGCGCAATAATAAAAATTATTCAAAAATTTAAGTATGACAATTATATGCGCAAATACTTTAACATGGAAATTTCGAAGACAAAAAAAAAACACAAAACATTTAACATTTCATTCACCTGCTGTAAGCAGCAGTCAGTTGTTCAATCAGCCAATGATTCAGTTGTGCAGTTCATTCATTTAAATTTATTTTGTGTTGCATTTTTTTGCTGCTGCTGCTAAAGTTGTGCTCAGTTTTTTTTTGTTGTCATTCACTAGCTTTGATATGTGGGCTGTTACAGTGTGCCGAGCCGGAGCGTGATAATGTCGCACCACCTCTTGTACGTACAGTGCCAGTGGCAATAGTAACAGATGCAACAGCAACAATTGCTGGCGTGGCAATGGCATCCGCGCACCATGTGGCATTATGAGCAACATAACAGCCTTTGGTTTTTTTGTCTTGTTGCTGATGGTCATACTAGTAGTATGTTGCCATTGTTGCAGTTATTGTAATAAATGCACTCAACCGCAAGAGCAACATTTCATAATTATTGCGGCAAATAATCAATAATTTCATTTTTTTCCGATTTCAATCAGCATCGGCAACAACAAAAACAATGCAGAAGAATTATTGTTAAATGTTGGGGAGGCGGGGGGTGGGTTGTCAGAAACAGGAGAAATTGTGACCAGTATTGATATAATTGTATTTGTAGAGTAAAGTCATGTACAGTCTAGATGAAAGAAAATTAATCAGGGTATTTATTAAAGTCGACGAATGTTGATTACTAGCTGTGGCTGAAAAAATGGCAATGGTATTCATTTGTTGTTGTAATGTGAAATTGCATATGAGTAATATTAATTATTTGTTTCTTTCACTATGCCAAAAAAAATACTTGTATGTAAATTTGCGTATGAGCAATATTAATTGCTTTTTCTAGCACTATGCCAAAAAAAATACTTGTATGTAAATTTGCGTATGAGTAATATTAATTACTTATTTCTTTCACTATGCCAAAATGTCTTTGTATGTAAATTTGTAATACGTATAACTAATATTAATTCATGTAGGCAATTGCGATTCTCATGTCTTATATTTTTTGTATTAATGGCCGAAATTGTCTTAATATTATTGTATAAGCCTCTTTTCTTCAGAACATTTCCTTGTATATGTATAGATCAACTTGTTTCATATGTTCATACGTATTATTAATATTAATAATAACTTAAATTTTACGGTATTTTGTTATTATATTAATACGTATGATTGTTATTAATATATTACATAGTAGAACATTTTTCAGCTCATTGATTTGGGATTCAATTCTGAGAACTGCGCGTGAAAACAGCCCCAAAACGAAGAAGTTCTTTATCATTCGTTTTGTCTAGTTACATGTCATATTAATTTAATAGCGATTTGAAGTTAGAAAGTATCGTATAGGGGAATTTTTTACGTTTTAGACTCATTTGTTTGACATAACTCGAGAACAATACCTTTAATCTGTTCGTATAACGTTTCCCTACATAAGCAACAGTTTCACTTTTTCATTCATCAAATGGCGTATGATTTACGTGAAATAGTACTTATGATAATAATACGCCACCATATAGTATTTATGTTATGTCCAACAACAAAGCCTAAAACGTGACAAATTCCCCTATACGATACTTACTTCCTTCAAATCGATATTAAATTATTATGGCATGTAACTTGACAAAACAATTGATGCAGAACTTCTTCTTTTTGGGGCTACTTTCACGTGCAGTTTTCAGCAATGAGTCCCAGAGATTGGTAAATCGGGCAGTGCTGTGCGTTAAGGACTTGCAGATAATATCAGTACTATCTTCTAGTGGTATTTGTAAAGATCTTTGGATAACTAAAAAAATGAGACAAACTATTACCAGGCGCTGGTCTTACATGTGAGAGCACTTGTTGTACAACTTTTAGGTCTATTGTAAATGCTTATATCCTTTGTAAAAGTGTAGGAATTTAAATAATAGACAGAGGGTCCGTCTTACAGGATTATAGAATATTGTACATGTGCAAGGAGTTGTTATACAGACTGTCCATGTCCTTTTCACAGGCTTATTACCCGTTTTACAAGTGCAAGGACTCCTTTTACAGGCTCAAGGTCCGTTGCACAGGCTTATATCCATTGTACAAGCGCAAGCACTCGTTGTATGGATTCAAAGTCCGTTTTACAAACTTATAGCCCGTTGTACAGGTGCAAGGAATCGTTTATAGGCTCTGGGTGCGTTCTATAGGCTTATAGCGTACAGACTTAGCGACCGTTCTACAGTTTTATATCCCATTAAACTACTGTAAGGACTCAAGGTCCGTTTTACAGGCTTAAAGCTCGTTGTACAAGTGCACGGACTCGTTTTACAGACTCATCCAACAGGCATATAGCACGTCGAACAAATGCAAGGACTCATTTTACACACTCAAGGTTCGTTTTGCAGGCTTATATTCATTGTACAAGTGGAAGCACTTCAAAGTTTGTTTAACAGACTTATAGCCCGTTGTACAAGTGCAAGGACTCGTTTTATAGTCTCAAAGTCCGTTCTATAGGCTTATAGGCCGTTGTACAGACGTAGTTACTGTTCTACAGACTTATAGCCCGTTGCATAAGCGAAAAGACTCGTTTTATAGACTCAAGGTCCGTTCTATAGGCTTATAGGCTGTTGTACAGACTTATTGACCGTTCTACAGACTTATAGCCCGTTGCACAAGTGTAAGGACTCGTTGTATAGACTCATATGCAAAAGAGAATCTGTTGAGTACAGACGTGTATTGATTCGGCTCCACATAAAATATTATTAAATTGGATTATAACACATTCGTGTATCAAGCAAAACCTGCAAACCTATAACATTAATCGAACTTCATAAGTCCGTGTTAACTCACTTGTTGATATTCATCAAAACTACTAAAATTACCAAAATTAAACAAAAGCAACCTGAGTTATCGCTAACATAAATAAAAATATCTTGATAAAGAGAGAGAGCGAACAGAGCAATCTCTAGTGATAAGAAGAAGATCTTAACTCTCTTAACTCTCTTTCTGAGACATTAAATAAACTGAACAAAACGTCAAAAAAATAATATAACACAAAAAGATATAAATACAAACCACAACATACATCCAAAAACATTAATAACCTAAACATAACTTCTGTGTAACAATAACAATAGCCCAATACAACAAAACCTAAACCAAACACAACAATAATTATGAGTTCACCATCAACAAGCAATAGAGTCTCATCACTGCGACGCACTCTCCCAGATGATGCTCCAACAACCCCGCTTCTCATCCATCAACAGGATTTTAGCGCGATAAATCACCCACACAACAGCTGCTCTGCGCCAAAGAGACTAAGAGCTTCAAGCTCTCAGAGATTTGCAGGTGATGACTTCTCAAATTCACCAAGAGTCTCTGATTCCTCTTCGCGCCTTAAACAACTTATAGACGATCGACTACACAAGCAAAGCGATCAATTGTACGACCGAATGAAATCTCTCTTACTTGAGTTTGAGAACCGCATAGTAAATGAAATTGACAAGAGAATATGCGATGTAAGAGTAGATTTAGATGAAGTTACCGAACGGGTATCCAAACTTGAGAATTTGGCGGACAGTGTTTTGGTACTGCAATCGGAGGTCAAGGAATTGAAAATACAAATGCTAAGGCAGGAAAACTCGCTGGTAGCTTGCGACCTGCGCATAAATGGAATCCCTTTCGTTGAAGGTGAAAATTTATGTACTATGTTTGACACTATCTGCGAAACAATTAACATACCAGCTCCGAATCTTAAATCGATACACCGCCTGCAAAATAGAAATAATACAAAAAAACATGATTCGCCTGATGCAGTCATTATCGCCAAACTGAGGTCTCCATATGATAAGAATTTCTTTTTGAAAAATTTATCAATGTATAAGAAAAACAACAACAACAAGTTTTCTTTGAATAGCATTGGTTTCAACACTAATAAACCTTTTTACATAAATGAAAACCTTTCAAATGGGAATTACAGGATTTTCCAAAAGGCGATACGGATGAAAAAAGATAAACTTATTCAGTCCGCTTATACTTTTAGAGGCCTCGTATATATAAAGCGTACTGCCAACGATGACCCTATATGTATCGAGCACGTCGACATTTTGAATGGATTTCGTCCCAATAATACCAATTTTGATTTATAGAATCTCAAATAATTTTAATTTATTTTATTTTTTAGATATTATTTTTGATTCTAAATCTTGTTTTTTATATTTTAACATTCTAATTTATTTATATGCTTTTTCTTCTATTTCAATTGCTTTTTATTACACAATTTTTAACATTCTATACTTCTTTAGCGTTGCTGAAATTAAATTTATTAACGAACATTTACTTTTACATGATCACAACACATAGCACTAATTTACATTCCAAAGACGTCAGTTATGCTATGGTGAAAATCCTAGCTAAACAAAAAGATGGATTAAGAGTATGTCATATAAATGCGCAGAGCTTAAATAATAAAATAGATGAATTCAGGCTAACTTTTGAAAACTCTGGCGTAGACATTATTTGCGTCTCTGAGACGTGGTTTAGCATAGATACGCCTGATTCACTAGTCAGTTTGGAAGGATATCACCTATATAGAGCCGATAGATATTCTCACGGTGGAGGTGTAGCAATTTACGCCAACAACAAATTAAGCACCAAATGTTGCATAAAATCTGATCCAGGTAAAGAAGTCGAGTACATTTTTATTGAACTTTATTCGTTTAACGAGAAAATATTACTGGGTTGCGTTTATCGCCCTAACCGAAATATACATTTCGGAAACTTTTTTAATATGCTCGAACTTTTAACTGTGGAATACAACGATGTGATTATTGCTGGTGATTTTAACTCTAACATCCTTTCGGAACATTTTCTTACAGAAAACATGTCGTCTCTGGGCCTTTTCTCAACCAATTGCACAACACCCACACACTACTCGCGCAGTAATAATACTTTGCTAGATCTTTTCTTTGTTTCTAACTCCTCAAGCATACTTTTGTATGATCAAATTTCTGCACCATGCTTTTCTAACCATGACTTAATTTTTCTTACGTATAATTTCCAAACGCATCGTTCTGAGCACACGTACTCATATAGAGATTTTAAGAATATTAATTATAATTTATTAGAACAAAGAATTTATGATACTGACTGGGATAGCATATACCACATTTCATCAGTAGACGAAAAGCTTTGTTTTCTTCAAGACAACATCTTAAATATTTTTGATGCTGCCGTTCCTTTTAAAACGCGAGTAATTACGGTTAAGGCTAGACCGTGGTTTTCGGCCACGATCAAGCTTGCAATTATAAAAAGAGATATAACATATTCAAGATGGAAGCGTTTTAAAACACCTGAACTGCGAGACGAGTATTGTGCTGCCAGAAAAGACGTTAACAGAAAAATTAAACAAGCTAAAACCGAATACTTTTCAAGTAAATTCTTACTTGCATTGGACTCCAAACAAAAATGGAAAACAATCCGCGAAATTGGCATTGGAAAGCAACATAATAATAATTGCCAGGTTGATGTAAACATGCTCAACACTACTTTTACTAGCACTCCTACTGTCGTAATAAACAACAACTTTTACAATTTTGGAAATATTTTGCAAAGAAATACAACGGACTTTGAATTTACTACTGTAAATAACATTGATGTCTTATCCTGTTTTTCTGAAGTTAAATCTAACGCCACAGGTTACGACAATATTGATCCGAGGTTCCTACGAATCCTTCTCCCATTTATTTTAAATTATATTACGCACTTTTTTAATACCATCATTACCACTAGTACATTTCCAACAATGTGGAAACATGCTAAAATTTTACCAATCCCGAAATCTAATAATGAATACAGACCAATTGCCATACTTTGCTTTCTTTCTAAAGTATTTGAAAAGCTCCTTCACAAACAAATCAGTGGACACCTCAATTCTAATTCATTAATGCATGAAAAACAATCTGGTTTTCGTCCAAACCACAGTTGTACTAGTTCTTTATTGGAAGTATCTGAAAACATAAGAAATGAATTAGAAGATCGTCATATTACTTTTCTAGTCCTTTTGGATCACTCCAAGGCCTTCGATACGGTAGATCACACTACATTATGTATGAAGTTAAATAATTTTTTTAATTTTGCGCCCACCGCTGTAAAGCTTATACAATCCTATCTCTCTGGCCGCACACAATCCGTGCACGCAGCTAATTGTGTTTCTGTAAAACTTCCATGTACAAAAGGAGTACCACAGGGATCAATTTTAGGGCCCATACTGTTTTCTGTATACATAAACGACTTGCCGCAACAATTGTCATTTTCTAAAATACATATGTACGCTGATGACGTGCAACTTTATTTAAGTTGTCCACTTAATTCTATGGTTGAGCATATTGAAAAAATTAATAGTGATTTATCTCAAATTCATTCTTGGGCAACGGCAAATGGACTCTGCCTTAATCCACGAAAATCGAAATGTCTGTTAATTCATAAAAGGAATTTTGTTTTTACTAATCTTGATGTTAATATACTGTTAAATGGTGAAAAAATTGAAATTGTTAAGCATGTTAAAAATCTTGGCATAGTATTTAACAATAACTTAAGTTGGTCGAATCACATTAGCACAGTTGTCGGTCAAACTTACTCAAAACTTAGAGCGTTATGGTCAACACAAATTCATACACCTCTTTCAATACGAGTACTACTTGCAAAGTCATACATTCTGCCTGGATTGTTCTTTGGTTGCGAGCTATTCTCAAACTGTGATTCGTCTAGCAAAAGAAAACTGAATGTTGTATATAATAATACTATTCGATATATATATGGTTTGAAAAGATTTCAACCTGTCTCTCATGTTTCAAATTCGCTATATGGAGTCTCTTTTAACAACCTTTTAAACATTAAGACTCTTTTGTACCTTCATAAAATTATATTTACTCAGAAACCATTATACCTCTTTCAAAAACTGAAATTTTCTAGATCCAACAGGGGTAAGAAGCTTATGCCATTAATTCACCGTAGTCTTGTGTCTGATTGGCAATTCTTTGTTCATTCAATTCGTCTTTGGAATGCACTACCAAACAGCCTCCAAACTATCAGTAACGCTAATAAATTTAAAAAACATATCACTGATTTTTATAAAACCCACGATAATAATAATTGAATACTTTTATATGCATAAAATTAACTTGTGTAATAGGTTTCTCTCTTTTCCCTCCTTTCTCTCCTTATATTGTTTAAACGATTTTATATTTATATTTATCATTTTTCTTTTCATTTTACTTATTTATTTAGTTTAAAACCCTTTTTTGTAACAAAACATTTTTGAACCTTAATAATTCCTGTACTGTAATTATAAGAAATTTTCTTGTTGTACAGGATATCAAATAATAAACAAATACAAATACAAATACAAATACAAGGCCCTTTCTATAGGCATAAAGCCTTTGGACAAGTGCAAGGATTCATAGTACGGATTCAAAGCTCGTTCGACAGGCTTAAAACTCGCAAAGATTCGGTGTACAGACTGAGTGTCCCTCGTTTTACAAAATTAAGGTCCGTTCTATAGTCTTATTGGCCAGTACAATTGCAAGGACTAGTTTTACAGACTCGAGGTCCGTCCGACATGCATGTTGCTCCTTGTACAAGTGCAAGGACTCGTTGTACAAACTTATAGCCCTTTGTACAAGTGGAAAGACTCTTTGTACAGACTCAAGATTCGTTCCATAGTCTTACAGCGCATTGTACAAGTATAAAAACTCATTGTGAAGACTTATTGTCCGTTGAACAAGTGAAAGGAGTCGTTGTACTAACTTAGAGTCCGTTCTACAGGTTTAAAACCCTTTGTGTAAGTGCAAGCGCTCTCTGTACAGACTTAGTGTACGTTCTACAGGTTTTAAGCCTTTTGTGCAAGTGCAAGGACTCGTTGTAAGGATTCATGGCCCACTTTACAGGCTTAAAGCCATTTGTACAAGTGGAAGGACTCGTTGTATAGACTTAAGGTTCGTTACATAGTATTATTGTACAAGTATTATTGTGCGTTCTACAGGCTTATAGCTCGTCCTGCAACTGCAAGGACTCGTTGTACAAACTTAGTGTCCTTTCTAGAGTTTTCTAGCCCGCTGTGCAAGTGCAAGCGCTCGCTGTACAGACTAAGTGGCCATTCTACAGGTTTAAAGCCCTTTGTGCAAGTGCATGCGCTCGTTGTGCAGACTCAGTGTCCGTTCTACAGGTTTAAAGTACGTTGTGCAAGTGCAAGAACTCGTTGTATTGAGTCACGGTCCATTTTACAGGCTTATAGCCCTTTGTACAAGTGAAAAGACTCGTTGTACAAACTCAAGGTTCGTTCTATAGTCTTAAAGCGCAATGTACTAGTACAAGGACTCGTTGTAAAAATGTATTGTCCGTTCTACAGGCTTGTTGCCCGTTGTACATAAGCAAGGACTCGTTGTACAGATACAAGGTCCATTCTTCAGACTTATAGCCAGTTACACAAGTACAAGCCCCCGCTGTACAGACTCAAGATTCTTTTTTGAGGCTTAAAGTCCTTTGTACAAGTACAAAGATTCGTTGTTTTGAGGCTTAAAGTCCTATGTACAAGTACAAAGTCAATTTTGCAGGCTTATAACCCTTTGTACTAGTGCAAGGACCCGTTCTACAAACTCAACGTCCCTTTTACACGGATTACTCGGTACCAGAACCTGTTTTCAATTCAGATTTTAGGAAAAAAATCCTGGAGAGAACATGCAATGATAATATGCAAAAGATATCGTACTTATTTTCACGGACGTATCAATATTGCCAGAAACAGTGGGCTGTGAAACCTACCGCGAGACAGTATGCCTATATCTTCTATCACCAACAAATCCACATCCAAATTTATCGGTGTTTGTATGGTAGCTGTAGAAATGTATCCATTCTTCCTGTCGCGTTCATTGCGTTTTCTGTATGGCGGCACCATCCAATAACATATCCTTAGATCTTAGTTCTTATAAAGTCAAAAACTCTAGATATATATGTATTCACTTTTGCTGTCTATTCTCCTCTATATTGAGAAGGAGAGAATCGAGGCCAAACAGCTCGAATTTTGTTTTTTGGAGTTGTCAAAACCGTTAAAATGGCCGTTGTATTGTGCTTCAGCAACTTTTGTTACCCACTCTCTAAGCTAGTGTCTTCTCACATTTGCCAACACTCAATGGATGGCCTGCGGCATTTTCTGGGTCATAAGTGATCTATCGGGCATTAGGAGCTGCTTCAGGACTTCCGAACAGAGAATTGCTGGTTGTTACTAACTGAATAACAAACAGAAAACTCCGATTAGAAAATTCCACCTTAAGCACTTTAGAAGCATACACACACGTCATACAATTTTTATTATTTTGTGTTATAGTATCATTAGTGCTTACGTATGATTATTATTAATACAAAAACATGACAGTTTAAAGTATACACAAAAGGCGCTTGTATGATACCCAAGACGTATTAGTAATATTTTTCTTAAATTCATCTACTTACCACCTATTATAAGTATATACCAATTCTTTACAAATATGTAATGCGACATTTTTTGTTAATTTCTATTCATAATTACTTGAATTTATCCACATTAGAATGTTAACATAACCTACAAAATTCCACAACTGTCCTTCAACTTTTAACCAGATCTGTTAACGTATTCATTTATGTATTTGTCATATATATAATTTTAATTATTTATAACGAATAGTACATATGCATATGCACATGCATATGTATGTGTGTGAATGGCTGCAGATGTGTTATACATTCATATAATATTAATAGCGATTTTTTGTATATTTTTTTTTTTTGTATTAAAGCGCAACAAAAACTGGAGATGAAAACAAGTTGTATGATGCAGCCGCCGTTTTACTTACATATAATGATTTACGTGTTTTTTTTTTGCAGTCATACAAATTAAAATTAAAACTAACCCAGTGATAAATGTGTGTTTATAAATGAGTTTCTTAGTGATGCTATGGACAAAAGCTTTTTAGCAAATTTAAAACATATAAAAAATTTAGAATTTAGATAGTTCACACAATCCAAAATTTGTCGATTCTATTCGGCGACGTTCAATAGAATTTTATATATACGCAAGTGAGTTATTGATAACAAAGTACAACACATGATTTTGGGACTTAATTCTGAGAACTGCACATGAAAGTAGCCCAAAAAAGAAGAAGCTCTGCATCATTCGTTTTGTCAAGTTACATGCCATAATCATTGAATATCGATTTGAAGTAAGTAAGTATTGTATAGGAGAATCTTTCACGTTTTAGGCTCTTTTGTTATATTGTTATATGGTGACGTATGATTATCATAAGTAATCTTCCACGTAAATCATACGCCAAGGAGTACAACAGTGTTATTGTAACTGCTACAAAATATATCCAGTTCAAAATCATTTGATGAATGGAAAAGTGAAACTGTTGCTTATGTAGGTAAACGTTTTATGAACAAATTAAAGGAATTGTAATTCTTATTTTTTTTTATATTAGTTTCAGCTAAATCGTACTAGCTGTTGTCGAGTTATGTGAAACAAAAGAGCCTTAAACGTGACAAATTCCCCTATACTATACTTAATAACTTCAAATCGATATAAAATTATTATGTCAAGTAACTTGACAAAACGAATGATGCAGAACTTCGACTTTTTGGGGCAACTTTCACGTGCAGTTCTCAGAATTGTGTCCCAAATCAATGAGCTAAAAAATGTTGTATTGTGTAATATAATAATGGAAAATGCATTCATCAGTTGAGAAAAATTGGAAAAAATTTAAAAAAATTAATTTTAAAATTTATTAAATTTTTTTAAAATTGCCGCCCTATTTTTCGGTAATAAATTTTTACTTTTTTTTAAAAAAAATATGTATATAATATTAAAAGTAAGTTTATTCGGGATGACTTCAATGGAACTGTTTCTGGACTTCTAAGACCTTTATTTAACTATTTAAATAATTATACGCCAAGGAGCTGTTCATGAAATAATATAAATCATACGCATGGGGGTTAAAGATAAAATAATATTAATCATACGCAATGGAGTTATTGATAATAAAGTATTGAAAACTACATTCACTTGTTAAAAAATAGGAAAATTTTCCCAAAAATTGTCTACATAAAAACCTTAATTTTCCCTTTTTAATAATATCACTCATACGTCAAGGAGCTATTTATAAAATAACATTAATTATACGGAAGGGAGCTTTTGATAATATAATATTAATCGTACGCTAGGGAATTATTGATAAACTTGTATTAATCATACGCACGGGAGTTATTGATAATATAATAATTAAGAAAGAAAAGTTGGTAAATGTTGACAAAAAATTTTAAAAATTAATTATACTTTATTTTTATATTGCCGCTCTATATTTTCACTTCTATATTTACTTCGATTTTTAAAAAATATTTATATAATATTAAAAGTACCGGCTAAACTTACTTTCAATATTATATAAATAATATGACTCCAATTGAAGGGTTTCTGGACCTCTAAGGTCTTTTTAACAATATCACTCATACGCCAGGAAGCTATTCATAAAATAATATTAATCATACACAAAGGAATTAATGATAAACTAATATTAATCATACGCTCACGAGTTATTGATAATAAAGGGTTTTCCAATGAGAGGTGTTATTGTGAATGGCCCGCTATTTCGGTATCTGTCACGTCCTTCAGAAATACGGAAAACATTAAAAATTAAACAATATTATAGTTTAACTAGAAATTCTACAATGAACCTTTATATATCAAGTCATACATGGCTCTCATATGTTGTTATGTTGACTCACAGCGTATACGCTACGTTACATAACTCTATATAAATCATACGTAAGTAAAATATAATGACAATACTTGGGAGCCACCTATCGTGTGTTAATTGTACTACTCGAAAAACAATAAAGAAGATAATAACTCAATGCTTATGCTGCAGTTCTATTGCCTAGCTAAGTGGTACAAGTATATCTCAAATATTGGAACTAGAAGTCCTTCACAAATAGTAAGGACTTTTAAAATTTAACAATATTATAGTTTTGCTACAAATTCTATAGTGAACCCACATCTAACAAGTCATACATGGCTTACATATGTAGGTATGTTGACTCACAGCGTATACGCTACGTATAAATTCTGTATAAATCACAATTCTTTATAAATCATACGTAACTTAAATATAATGAATTTAATTGGGAGCCACCTATCGTGGGTTAATTGTACTACTCGATAACACAATAAAAAAGGTAATAACTCAAAGCTTGTGCTGCCGTTATATTGCCTAGATAAGTGATACAAGTATATTGAAATTTTAAATATCCTTCGGAACTGGAAGTCCTTCAGATAAAGGAAAGACTTTTAAAAGTAAACAATATTATAAATCAACTACATATTCTATAGTGAACCCACATCTATCAAGTCATACATGGCTCACATATATTGGTATGTTGGCTTACAGCGTATGCGTTACGTTACACAACTCTATATAAATCATACATAAGTTAAATATGATGACATTACTTGAGAGCCTCCTATCGTGGGTTAATTGTACTACATGATAAACAATGAAGGAGATATATTCCAAAGTTTGTGTTTACGTTCCATTGATATGTGGTGTTAGTATAAATCAAATTTTAATGTCCTTTGAAACTAACAACTCTATATAAATCATACGTAAGTTAAATATGTTTACTTCAATTAGAAGCCACCTATCGTATGTTAACTGTACTACTCGATAAAACAATACAAATTTTATCGCCGTTCTATTGCCAAGATTTGTGGTACAAGTATATTGAAAATTTTAATGTCCTTCGGAACTAGACGTCCTTAAGAAACAGTGAAGAATTTAAAACTTAAAACAAGAATATATTTTTGCTACAAATTCTATTATGATGCCACATATATCAAGTCATACATGGCTTTCATATAAGGAAAATTTCATGAAAAGGATATGATCCTGTAAGCGTGCTAGTGATGGCCATTTGGCTGATGTTGTTTTTCATTATTAATGGCATACCTTCCTCTTTATTATTAAATAAACATCCGATCATTTATCTCAAAAATTTACATTTTTCTTTGAATACCAAAATAACACCTCTTATTGGAATATCCTTTATAATAAAAAAAATATTTTACTAGCCACTATGTTCCCAAATACGTTCGCTGGGTTCTATGGCATATCAAAACTCATCATCATACTTTTGATATATCTGTTTTGTGTTCAAACACTTGCTATCAAACAATTTGAGCTAACAATAATTAAGTGCACATATCTCACTGGTGGACCTGTATCAATACGAGAAACCAGTATCAAGAGGTGCTCTGCTATAAACATCAGCAGCATCATCTTCATCATTATCACCATTATTAGGTAGGACAGATTATTTGACAGCTCTGTGGCTTTGGTTTTTGTGTTCTAAGTCGTTCGCAACGATAATTAATCTGCCATTAGCTTGTGCTGTTTCTGTTTTTTCTTGCCTCACATCAGCTGCTCTTTCTATAATAATTATAATTATTAAAACTTTGCAGCCCAGCAGTGGGTTGGGGAGAAGACACTTACTTGTGAAATCATTTGATGTCATACCAATCAAATAATAATAACAAAGATTTGTGTTTTAAAAAATATTCCCTCATATCGTTTGTCTAGATATTTTGAAATTCTCACCCAATAAGCTGTTGTTGCAGTTTATCAATACTCGATTCTGCCTTCGAATATATCGTGCCAATTAACTATTAGCTTTGTATTGTTAACATCACATTTTAAGCTAAAAAAAAGATCTCTAGTTGGTATCGTCTCACATAACACACTAATAGCACTAACAACAAAACCTCTCACAGATTTCAAGGTCAAGTGCAGTTGTTACAATAATATCTCTATTGCTCATTCGGTTCACCTGAGTTGAATTCATGCCATCACAGCTTAGCTTTAAGTAATTATCATCATTTGCTAAGGGAACGATCGAACGTTTGATTGACTGGTTGTTGTTGTTGTTCGATATACAAGTATTTGCCTGTTTATTGTTATGGAAGGGTTAAATTACAGGTAACTCGTTGAACGTATGTGTGTGAGCGCTGCTTGTGGCTATTGTTAAGTAATTAAAAATATTTTAAATTCAAATTTTGTATAACTATGTGCCAGCACGAAATATAATCGTTGTACGAAGATGCTATGCAGGTATTTTATAAATTCGAAAAATGATTGGTATGAAATGTTGTTTGTAGTTAGGGAAATTAAATATGGTGTTACCAATTGAAGCCTAATGGAAGGCGTTAAGGAATGCCGAGGAAATTGGAGAAGAAACTCATAAATATTTGCCATACTTATTAAACAGGAAACACCTTTTTTCTACGGCTAATTGCGTTGCTGTCTGTGTGTTGTATTAAGTTTTTTACAACTTTAATGCGTTCACTGTCAAACTTATGCAGTTTATTGCTTATATGTTTGATCAAGTTTTGATAATAATTTAGAAAATATACCATAGACGGCGCTTTAGTAATATAAAAAATACGTATGAGTTATGCAAAATTTTTGGATATTACTAATACGTCTTAAACTCTTAGCAGTGGTATGCCAGGAAGTATAATGGAACTGCGTGAGTGATGTTAACAACTTTAAAAAGGTAGTATCAAATGCCACGCCCACTTATATGACTAATATGCGGAAATGGGTATTTCTAGATCTAAATGTATTGCTGTCTGTGTGTTGTGTATAGGCTTCTATACCGTTTATGGGATCACTGTTAAACTTTTGCATTTCGTTGCTGCACTTTTTGAGCAAGTTTTCATACTACTCTAAAAAAATATACCAAAGATGGCTCTTTAGTAATATAAAAAAATTTTATAATATTTTTAATACCCTTAAACTCTTAGCAGTTTTATGCCTGGAAGTATAATGGAACCCCGTGAGTGTTTTTAACAACTTTAAAAAGTTAGTATCAACAAATGCCACGCCCATTTCTGCGATACACTTATTTAGCCAGAAACCGGTATTTCTAGATCTAAATGTGCTGCTGTCTGTATGTTCACTATGGGATTCTACACTGTTCATGAGATGACTGTTAAACTTTTGCAGTTCGTTGCTGCACTTTTTCAACAAGTTTTCATACTACTCTAAAAAATATACCATAGATGGCTCTTTAGTTATACAAAAAAATGCGTATGCGTACTAAAAAATTCTATAATATTTCTCATACGTCATAAACACTAAGCAGTGCTGTACATGGAAGTATATAAAAACTGTATGAGTGAATTAAACAATTTAAGAAAGATAATAGCGTATGTCCTGTCCACATATATGCTACAATTATTAAACTGGAAACTGGTGTTAACATGGCTGAATGTGGTGCTGTATGTGTGTTATATAACGGCTGCTATGCCGTTTACGGAATTACTATCAAGCTAAAGTAGATTATAACCTAAATTTTTGGCCTGGTATGATAACTTAAAAAATATACTATAGATGGCGTTTTAGTACATAAAAAAATGCGTATGAGTTATGCAAAATATGTTAATATAACTAATACGCCATACACTCTCAACAGTGGTATGCCTAGAAGTGCAACAGAACTTTGAGAAATTGTAACCTCTTTGAAAAGAAATTTCACGACAACTTATGTGACACACTTATTAACATGGAAACTGGTATATTCAGGGATTATTAAATTTCTGTCTGTGTGTTGTGCATAGACTTTTATACGGTATTTAGGATTACTATCAAACTACGGCAGCTCATTGCTTACCTGTTATGCCTGGCTTTTATAACGGGTCCGCCGCGTTTTTTTTCAACTAGTGCTAATTTCGTGAATGGTAACACTTAGCTCATGTCTGATTTGATAGATAATTAGTCTTATCCTTCCGCTGAACGAATATGGTTGTGTATACACTTGAACAACGCTGGAAAATATTTCGCTAAGTGGGCCCGCCATCGACTTACAGAAGATGCCGATTTTGCCAAAAAAAATCATCTTTCCAGATGAAGCTCATTTTGATCTTAGCGGGTATGTAAACAAGCAAAATTGTCGCATTTGGGACACAGAAAACCCGCACCAATACATTGAAAAGCCGATGCACCCAAAACGAGTCACTGTTTGGTGCGGATTTTAGTCCAGAGGCATTATTGGGCCATTTTTCTTCGAAAATGAGCAAGGAATGGCGTTACAGTCAATTGCGATCGTTATCGGGCCATGTTGAACGAATTTTTGTTCACAAAAATTGAAGAGGAGGATATTGACAACATTTGGTTTCAACAGGACGGCGCTACGTGCCACACAGCCGAAGCTACTCTCGATGTTTTGTGCCCTGTTTTTGAAGATCGCATTATCAGCTGCAGAGCTAATGTCGTTTGGCCATCTCAGAGCTGCGATTTGACACCGTTGGACTATTATGTGTGGGGTGCCTTCAAAGATAAGTATTACATAATGTGCTTAAAAATTGGACCGACCGCGTAGGCTACTGCATGGCCAGCCGAGACAGCCATTTGAATGAAATTATTTTCCATTATTAACCGGAAGGATTGTACTTTCAAATGAAAAAAGAAATTTTAGAAAATATTCAGTGCTTTTTTATAGCATTTTCAAAAAAAAAAGTTATTTGACGGACCCTTTAATAGTTAAAAAAAAAATATATCATAGACTGCGTTGTAATAATTTAAAATTACGTATGAGTTAGAAAAGATAGGATATAATATTACTAATACGTAACGCTCGTATATTTTTTTTGGACAAAAACAGTACATTTCACTGAAATTTTTTAAAAATGCAGTACAACGTATTTGTAAAACAGTACTTTTCGCAGTACATATTTACATTGCATATATATTTCATTCAATATGTAAAAAAATTAACAATCATTTCCAGAATCAACTTTTGTGGTTGTTTTGATTTTGTCATTTGAAGCAATTTGAATAAGCAATGCTGGCTTCG